>KK121177.1:175872-197893 GCA_000611955.2 Stegodyphus mimosarum
TTTGAGAGTATTCGATGAAAACACGATGCAGATCAATAAAAAGCACAATTTATTTACAAGAATCACTATTTACAGCATAGTTCCAAAATTACCTTTAAAAGCGTCGAAAATGTACAATAAATACGCTGAAACAATCAGCAACACATCTTCAGGCTGTAATTGTAAAGACAGCTTCACGGCAACACTAAACTTATAATAAACACCGTGGAACAATCACCAATACACTGTCAAGCTATACTGTAAAGATAGCTTCACGGCAAAGCACTATCTCGATTGCTTTCCGTTCACAAAACTCTCGCGTAGCAGCTATTCTCACAACTAATCACACTGCTCGCACTTCACAATCTTGCAACTAACTGCTCTCAGAAACGCAAGGGTTTATATAGCTTTTCTTTAAGTTCCACACGTTTCGAGAAATATCTCGACAGGAAGATATTCTAGAAGCTTCCCGATTGGACCATGGGATATCGCCTATTTGGTCGCCAAATGGGCGATAAAGTCGCCAATCTGGCAAGCCTACCATACACTATTTTATGGCAACCCTAGTGCTATGCCGGAAAGCTTACATACAGGCGCAACCGCCGAATTTTTCGTAACAATATTATTTTTTTGGAAGTTTATTAATGGTAAGGTGAGTAGGTAACCGTTGAAAAATTAAAGTAAGAAAAAGGCCTATTATAATGACAGATACGTTGCAAATAATCAATTAATTGATGTTAAATAATGTGCCTTTTATTTTTAAGATTTTAATAGAAATGCTGTAAATTTAAGTTAGTTAATTTTAAATGCTGTAAATTTACTTTCTGTTCCAAATTATTTTGGAAAGGAGAAAAGGATGTGTTTTGCATTATAATCTTTGCATTTTTCTACAGTTAACTTTCGTTAAAATTTTAGACACCGTTCACATTATTTTAGCAAGCAATTAATTCGTAGTTCTGTTCAAGCTTGCTAAATTAAGAAAACAAAAAATGTCTATCCCGGATAACCTCAATTTGCGGCTTAAGCTGGATGTGTTATATCCAATGGGTATCCGGCAGACACAGAGATCGTGAAGGAAGTTGATTACATATTTCCTCAACTTAATTAGATATGTATAAAAAAGCGATTTACTTGAATGGTATCTAAATTTATAAAGCCTTCAGGCTCTCTTTATTATTCTTCATCGACTTTCAAATCAACATGTGGGCTCTCATTGCAACTGCTTTGAGTTGTAGTCTATATACTCAAGAAAATGTCTAAACATTAAATGAAATATTTCTGTATAAGAATCAGAGACTATAAGTGTATTTATAATAAGAACAAAATTAGTAAAAGGTAGACACGTTAAATTTAAGAATCAGCCTGTTATATTTTTTTTTGTTTTCGTGCTTGCATATATCCTCCCCAATGTTCTCACGTTTTAATACAATATGTACCATAAACAATTTTTTAAACATATTACCGTATCATATTCTTTGCAAGTATTTGTAAAGACATTAGGTTATTACGAAGCAGGAGAGGTGAAAAATAAGCAACGCCTTCGCCGGGAATCGAACCACGGATCTCTCGGTTACGCGTCGAACATGCAGACCACTACACCACGAAGGCATGCGAAGAAGGCGGGAGAAATACCTTATATACTCCCCCTTTTTAAAGGGCGACTGGGGTTTTGGGGACCCAATCGCCAAATCCCGGTAGTGGAGAATCATCATCCACCACCTTTTTAGTTCGGGCGCCAGTGTAGAGACATTAGGTTATTTCGAAGCAGGAGACATGAAAAATGAGCAACGCCTTCGCCGGGAATCGAACCACGGACCTCTCGGTTACGCATCGAGCATGCAGACCACTACACCACGAAGGCATTGCGAAGAAAGCGGGAGAAATACCTTATATATTGAACAACATAAAAATTATAGCTCTAGGAAGCCATTTACCTTTTCATAAATGAGTTAATTTTCTCACTGATCTAGTTGAGAAAGGATTGTATGCTCCAAATTACACAGCCACCAGCTGTTTTAGCTTATTTGAGAAATTTGTCTCTAACCGTCTCTAGTCTTAGTGCTAACTTCTTTACAAGGAAATTTGAACCTAAAATAAATAAAGCAGAATCGAACAGTTGGCATTCGTACATAATAAAAGGATTTAATTTTTTTAAAAATGTTTTCTGATCTGTCAGCTCTAGGAAAGGACGACATTTGCGAGGCGGATAGTTTGGAAGTAAGTGATTCTGGTATACCTTTTGTGTTTCCAAACCATGAGAAAGAATTCGAAGAGACATGTCCATAAGTGACTTAAATTATACTTTTTTTATTTTCCTATATTTTTTACGTATACGTGATTAACATTTTACTGTATTACTAGAAAATTTTAATGTAAATTTCCTTAATGCAAAGCAAGTGCGTAACAATGCAATGTTAATGTGAAATGTAATGTTCGGAAATTTCTATAAACCTAAAAATCTAATAAGGAATAAAGAAAAGACTGCTTGAAATAGAATCATCATTTCAACTCTAAATTATCTGAAGGTAATGATCGACTTCTATTGCTCAGCTGTACCGAATCTCTCTGCTGCGCTGCCAAAGCAGACCCCTCGGCTTGGTATTCCAGTCAAAGCCCAAGTTTTTGGTAATTTACTGGCTTTTTTTTCTTGCTTTGGTATCAAATGGGAGTATAGAGTTAGAATTAAATTATAGGACGCTAGGCAAAAAAAATAAACAGTCATTTTAAAAGGATAAATATAATTCGAACATTTTAGCAATTATAACATCCAAAATTGAATCTACGTAAATTCTATTGAACATGATGACCGCCAAGAGTAATTTTGGGTAACTCAGCTACAAATTGCAGAGAGCGTTCATGCTAATAAACCGAAATTTTTTTCATGATAAAATAGTACGTGTCATGATTATATATAACTGAGCTTTTCAAGAAATTACTCACATCGTTATTAAAATATCTGATCTCTGAAGGTTCTATCATTCACTTATAATGAACCTTCTGCAATTTAAGAAAACAAACAAAAACAATCTGTGGTGAATTATTGTTCCGTAAATGTGTAGTGAGGAGGGGGGAATGTTCACCCTCTCCCGAAAAACTGAAGGAATGAAGAATTTTAACGTCCTACCAAGAGGGAATTTTAACGTTTTTATTCTCTAGCTTATTAGCTTGCAGTTTATTTATCTAGTTTGCACTCTCTTCAGGTGACAGAATGTTTTCTTATTTACTCGTAGTTGTATTTCTTATTAGACATCAATTTCTTCGCCCATACGCCACATATAATTATAAAGCAAATTCATAAATTTTTTAAAAAAGTATATGCGAATTTTAAGTGTTGCAACTCTTTTTTTAGCCCAGAAAAGGTGTTATTCTCGAACTTCACATTTTCGTCGAATTATTTCTGTTGTCGGTTTCACTTTTCAATTAACTAGCCGCTGTTTCGACTAGCAGCCGAAAATAAATACTGTAAAAAAGAAAAATTATAGGAAGTTTCCATAAATTCAGCTAGTGTTATTTCATGATTCCAGTTCATAATAAATAACAGCGATGAAGAACTGCATTTATTGCTTTTAAATTGCTTAGTTTATTATTAATAAATAATAGGAAGATTAAATTTAAGCCTAATATTAGGAAGATTAAATTTAAAAAGGAAATTAAATATATTATGATTCGTAAAATAGCAACAAAATGGCCCATTGAAGTTAAAAATATTTTATATTACGTATCTTAAAAACTCCCCATAAAATGTTAAATTTGCCATATATATTTTATAATCGCTATATTATTTCTTGAAAAATAATGCATTTGATAACAATACTTGAAAAGTGGTACGAAAACAAACGTTATGTTTGAGCCTAAGCGAAAATTACATAAAATAGCCGGGTATTGTTCGGAGAACAGCCTTGGTTGCGCCAACTTGTCTTCTTTAAGGGTATGGGCGACATTTCATCATGCCAACGAAAGTAAATACTACAAATAATCAAATACTACAGAATAAATACTACAATAATAAATACTAATAATAAATACTACAGATAATAAGTAATACTGCAATTAATCCTTTAGCAAGGGAAAAGTATTACGGTTATCTACTTAGAGGAAGTACGTCATCGAATGATAACCATTTCCTGCCATACCACAATAATCCCTTTAATTACTATACTACAATAATAAATACTAATATTAAATACTACAGATAATCCCTTAGCAAGAAAAAAGTATTACGGCTGTCTGCCTAGAGGAAGTACGTCATCGAATGACAACGATTGCCTACCATACCACAATAAGCTGTTTCTCACTTTTTGGCGTCAAGGCTCTTCTCCGAGCAATATCCAAATAGTCAAAGTATTTTGCAGGCTGCTTTGATCAAGATGGATTTCACTTATACTTCGAGAAAAACTTGAAAGCGTTTATTGTAGCAAATTCATTTACTGAAAAGGGTCTTTGGGACGAGATGTTCAGTTACCGTCCAGTCAGCAGCAACTTTTATTATTGATAGATTTAAAACGTTAAATAAATATCATTGCTTCTTTATTTTCAAAGTGAAGTTAACTGTCATATAATTAACTTCATTCATTAAATTAATTATTACTCCAATAATTAATAATTTCAAAATTCACAGCTTCATCGTTGTCTTCGTCATCGAAAGAAACAAAGATAATTGATTATTTCTTTGAATATATACTTTTATTTGCTAGTGTTGTCGTTATCGTTTGTTGATAACTGCTTACATCGCTCATTTTTGTGACATTTCGTACATCGCAGCCATTTTATAAAATATTAGTCACTAGATTGAATTATTCACTAAATTATAAGCACACATATATTGCTAACCAGCATGTTAAGTACAGAGTGCTATGGCAACAATATTAAAACTTTGACTACAACGTGCCCCATCAGCAGCTGAACGGAATGAGCCTTGAAGTCTCTAGTCAAAGACTATTAGTTCAACCCGGATAAGTTTCGTTTTAGCCCACCAGTGGCCGAGTGGTAAAGTCGCTAAACACTGGCAGCTCGGTCTAGGGTTCGAATCACTGCGAATGGGCTTACTGCATGGGTTTTTTCATGGTTCCCCAATGTATAGCATGTATGCGAACCAGTTTTCCTTAGAAAGTAATCCACGAAAGCATCCTTCCCCTTAAGCAAATAACTCTCGTGTACCGTGCCATAGTTAAACTAACTAAACCGACCTGGGTCAAATACCGTTGAAAGAGTTGGCTGCATGGGAAACTTCGGGAATTTTCTTCATGTGTGTGATTCGTTCCCAGCCAGACTCTCTCAACATCTCACGTTGAAATCATTATCACGTTGAACGTCTCTAAACGTTCCCAGCCAGTCTCTCTCAAAATCTAAAAAGGTCTCTTTCTCCCTAAAGGGGTACTCGTTGCTCCATAATTCAGATAACATTAATCTTACCCTTAATCAACACCTAAAAATGTTACTATTCTATATAGGGTACGCGTGAATACTAGGCCAGCACCTCTCTAGAACTACAGGTGATTAAGGTATTGCTGAACACAGTTAACTATTAAACTTTCGCTCAAATTTCCGGTCTGAGGTTCTGCCATCTCTCCTTCCCCACCACTAACCTCTCGACAGAACTTCTAGCTTGCCGTGTACTTTTAGTGTCTTCCCGTGCACATATACTATATAAGTGCACATATACATATACTATATATATATATATATATATATATATATACTTCTCGTGCTTATAAACATCCATGGTTTTTCTGGATTCGAGCCCGGACTCAACGGTCTCTACTTTCTTATAAAAACTTATTCTTCTTACGTATTATTCCGTCAATCGCGAGAACTGGCTGCCACCAAACCATGACAGTTGCAGGAGATCCCGCTACAACCAATATTTCAACGCTTCGTGTTTGTTCTTATTAAAAACGATTTCGTCGATTTCTACTATTTTTAAACTCTCTTATTTTATCAGAAACTCTACTACTAATACTATGAATACGAACTTCTTCCGGTAAGTATTTCAACATACAATTGATATGTTGATTATCATGATTTATAAGATATACTTAAAAATTAACCGGTGGGACATACCAAAAGTTAGACGTTGTTATTTTGAAAAGAGTTACATAACTGGAAGTACATCTCTACTTCCAACGGTTTTGGAAACAAAGGCAAGACCAACTGAATGCAATTTATAAACCAGGGATGTCCACCAGTAGCGCTCAAGCTACGCATGTTTCTAGCGACCTTTTGCTGTGTCTCCCATTGCACATCTGTCCCCTTCTCAGTCACATGAAGTCAAGTACCAAGAGGAGAAAGGAGACGTTGAATTCTTGTTACGCCACATTCTCAAACATTTTACTTTACTCTAGCCTACATTCTATTTTACACTAGATGTTGCGCAGGAACCTTGCTGTGCAACTTTGCTCGGTGTAATCTTTGCAATGTTACGAATTAACAGATATTTGCAGTGCAACTCAAGTAAATCCCTTTATAAGGATAGTATTCAACGGTTGCTCAGTGTGGGAGGATACACTTGACATTTTATCATTAAAGGACATGTGGAATTGACATATACCAAGCTATTAAAAACATACGACCGAAATTAATCTCCCCTTTCCGAAACTTGTATCTGTGACAACAGACTTCGCATCTGCCATAATTGGTTCTCCTGATGGTTTCATCATATTATGTAAGAATAATGCAGACTTTAGAAACGTTTTTTAACTACCACGGCATCACACATCAGCAGACATTATGTGCAAAAGATTTACGTTTTGTACATGTAATGAAAGTTGTTTTAAATTTGCAAATTTTATTCACGTCAGAGCACTTAAGAATAAATTGTTCAAAGTGCTGACTGATGAACTTGATGCTGAATACCGAACTTCAATGTTACTTTCTGAAATTAGGTGGCATAGTAGGGGAGAGGACTACAACGATTTTTAGAGCTTCTTCCAGAAATAAAATAGTTTTTAGAGACCAGAAACGGAAATTTGAGCATAGTTGGTTAGCTCATTTATTCTTCCCTACAGATATGACAACGAAAATGAATAAATTAAATCTTGAACTTAGAGCCAAACAAAAGAATATTATTAATTGGAATTACAAATACCTTTTTATCAAAGTGCGGATATCCTAAATAAAGCAATGTAACCTCTGCCACTTTAAAAATTTCGAAAGCTACATAAAGGAATAACAGAAGATTGAAACAATTAAATGTTCTGAAAATGCCAACGAATTTAAGAATAATTTTGATATTAGAGTTTCTAATTTGAGTAAAATCCAGTCTATTAATTCATTCATTTCGCCGCCCAGACGGTACAGTGGTTAAGAAAGCGTGACTGCGATACCAAAGGGCCTGGGTTCGAATCCCGGAGAAGGCATGTTTGTAATAGTCCATCCATCCCTTCATAGGAGGCAATGGTGCCCCACCTATTAGGTGTTTCCATAATAAAGAGACCACCACATCTGGCCTTAGTATAGATTAATGGACTCTCTTACAAACTGTAACTGTTCACAATCTACCACTGGAAAATAAAAAAGTTAATTCATTTCAAATCCATTTGTATATACCAATACACTGTTTCTGATATATCGCAATCGACTGCAAATACGTTAAATAAAAATTATTTTGATCTAAAGATAGAAAAACTGATTTTCAGTCTGATGTATTATTAATACAAGAATAGCACTAACAGATGTTTGGATACCCGTAGATGAGAAAAGATATCCGCTATTAAAAGAAACTTTGCGAACATTAAATTTCTGTTTTGGATGAACTTAATTTTCTGAAATAGGATTCTCATACGTGGTTCTACAAATTGTTCTGCATCGAGCCACATGCCTCGGCAAAAGCTAGACACATTGCGCTCTTTTGCTTTTTAAAGTTATATATCGTGGTTTGATGAATGATATATATTTGAAAATATGAAGGCATAGGCTCGAGTCTTGTGGATCTAGGCAGAAATCATTCTCTGACGATAAATCTTGATGACTATTTTCTTAAATGGAACTTGGAAATATAGTGTAAATAATGAGCCCAAAACATGATAAAGTAATGCAAATAATAATTTATTTACTAAAGTAAATTTTATGTTTTTACATCCTGGAGGCAAAATGCTATATCATTCTTCTGGTTGTGCTTATAAAGGTAAGAAAATAGTAAGATAAATTGTGTTAATGTAAATAAATTCACAGGCACATTTCGCAAAATTTTATTTTTACATTAAGCTATTTTTATTGCTAATATAAGCTTTTTCATCATTTTTCTTATTCAGCATAATTATTTGCGAATTAACATCTTTAGAAAAACAGAAGTTAATTTTATCCTTATTAAAAGCAAAGTTTGTTTTCATGACTACAAGGTTTTAAAACGCAGAAATAAATTATTTCTTTTCAAATAAGTATTTGTATTAACTCATAAAACTTTAATTCAGCTTTCTTGGAAATTAGAGAGAAATCATTTGCGTAAGGGGAGTGAGTAACGTGACAAGGGAAAATTTATTCCCTTGCTTCTGGTAATCATTCTCACATTTTTAAATGACGGATTATTGTTATCAAAGAAGAATCGTGCTTCTGTGTATGTATGTGTATCCATAAAACTTTTCACACCAAGAATTAATTGCTGGATCGTAGCCAAACTTGGCATGAAGGTACTTTTCAGGCAGGTATACATGCGATTGGAAATGCAACGTGATTGCACATTGCGTAATGCCAATAGAGGGCGTTTTTTATGTCGTATAAAAAGTACACAGAAGTATTTTGCCTGCCTTTACGTAATAATCTGTTACAGAAGGATGCTTTTTCACTAGAAATGCCATTGGAGTACACCGAAGATACCATGATCAGCTATCAGATTTCGGGAAGAAATGGATCATCAGGATAATGGAAGCTGGGTGGTCAATCCGGCCAACAGCTTGCCTCCTAGGCAGTTCTGAATTCTGTTCACAATCTTTTTCAGAACACAACAAAAATATTTCCTCAAAGATAGAACGTAGTTCACTGCTAAAATCATTTAGTTTCGTTTCGAACAGCTTTACTTCTAAAATTTCTGCGTGTTCTAAATTTGAATTCACTTTGCCTTTAAACGTAGTTATATTGCTTTTTAGAACTTTCTTTTTAATTAAAAGAGGCTTTGATTCTGCTATTATGAATACCAATAAGTACTAACAACTTTTAGCAAAATCAAAATAAGTGGAACGTACTCACCCCAATGTTGCACCTTTCTCTCTAAATCACATAAGTATACACGCTAATCAATTTTGCCATTTCACTTTGCCAATTCACTACACGAATTTATTTCACTTATACCAAAATCGAAATAACTGACTTCTTCCGGGTCGATCTGGACCAGAATAGTTTGTTTTGTTTTCACTTGAAGACGAGAAAACATACGAACATACTGCTGGACTGCCATGGTACCGAGGTTGAATATTAGAGATGAATCTGGAGGCGTATGCAATGACACCCCATGCTATCACTCGTGTGAAAGCTGTATGTCTCTAAAAGAGAAGGCAGGATTAAGATATTCATCACGAGGCCTGCAAAAGTACACAGTTGTCATCATTTTCAAAACTGAATAACAATTAACCATTGAATACAAATCGAAAAATTAATCGAATTAATTGTAAATCGAAAATATAAGTGTCGTGTCTAGGTTCATTCAACACTGTAACCAGTGGACAGGTGGAACTGAACTTAACGTCTCATTTTAAGTCAAGCTGTAAATTTCATACTTATGCATATGTGATTCCAAAGATAACTTCCGATGTGCCTAATATGTCTCTTCCTTCTAACACCGCGGATCATTTTGAAGATCTAGTCTTAGCTGATCCTGTTTTATGAAAGAAACCCATTGACATTTTGTTAGGTGTAAATGTATTTTTTACTATGCTTAAGGGAGACATTATAAAGCGAGGACAATCAATGTCCTTTGCTGTTTGTTCTCCGTTATCCGGAAACACTTTTACTGATAATTCAAGTATCACTACCACTTACGCCGTGAATAATCTTAAGTTGAGTACAAATGAATTAGTTGAAAAGTTTTGGTCTTTAGATTCCTTTCCTGAAGTGAAACATATCTCTAGTGAAGATAAAGAATGTGAGAAATTCTTTAAAACAACACACTTCCGTGATCAAAATGGTCGTTATGTGGTGAAACTTCCATTTAAGGACAGCTCTTCAAAGTTGGGTAACTCTAAGGATCGTGTTTTACAAAGATTTAAATCTTTAGAGCAAGAGCTCTTAAGATCTCCTGATACATACGAGATGTATAAGCAATTTATGAAAGAATACTTGGACCTCGGGCACATGGAACCAGTTTGTGGTACAGAATCCCCGAAACAGGCGTACTACATGCCACATCATACAGTAATTAAGGAGACTAGTTCTACGAGTAAAATACGTGTGGTTTTCAGTGCTACTTGCAAATCTTCATCTGGAATATCTCTTAATGACATATTCATGAAAGGTCCCCGAATACAACAAGTACTGTTTCCAGTGTTGATAAATTCAGATATTCACCTGTAGTTGTTACAGCTGATATCATGAAAATATTTAGGCAGATTTTAGTAAATGAAGAGGTTAAAGATTTCCAAAAACTATTTTGGAGGGACAGTGCAAGTGAACCTATAGAAGAATTTCGTCTTGATACTGTCACATATGGCTCTGCCTCCGCTCCCTATATGGCTACCCGCTGTTTATATCAACTTGCCTACGATGAATAGAATAAGTTTCCTTTAGCTGGGAAGGCTGCACTTCAAAATTTTTTTGTAGATGATTGTTTGGCAGGTGCAAAAAATACAGAAGAGTGCAAAACCCTAGTAATTCAACTCTTGCAAATGCTTGAACGTGGAGTATTTCTTCTACGTAAATGGTCTTCAAATGACTTGCCAGTACTAGAGAATGTACCCAAAGAACTGAGAAATGATTCTGAGTCTACGAAAATTCAAGATGATAGCTCAATCAAAATTTTAGGAATTAATTGGAACCCCCGTGAAGATTACTTTAACTTTTCCGTGTCCATTTCTGGAGAAAAGCTTAAATATACTAAAAGAGATATCCTTTCTGATTTAGCGAAAATATTTGATCCATTGGGTTGGCTTGCTCCTTGCATTATGTATATCAAAAGCTTGATACAAAACACGTGGAAACTCCATTTATCTTGGGATGAGCCTGTTAGTGATGAGATAGCTAACAAATGGAAGAGTTTTCGGAAGGATTTACATCTTATTCAGCAATTAAAAATACCGAGATTTGTGCTAACTCATGACATAAATCACACTGATATTTGTGCTTTTTGTGATGCCTCTGAGAAAGGCTACTGTGCTGCTATATATATACGTACAGTATCACGAAATTTGGACATCAGCATCTCACTCTTAACATCAAAAACGAGAGTTGCTCCTCTGAAGGTGCAAACATTACCTCGATTAGTTATACGCTGCAGTTTTGTTAGTGGATTTACTTAAATCTGTGTTAGAGCATTTAGAGTTTCCTATAGGTAATGTATTTGCCTGGACAGATTCAACTGTTGTACTGTCTTGGATTTCTTCAGAACCATACCGTTGGGTTCCTTTTGTCGCAAACCGTATTGCCAAAATACAGAACACAATTCCTGAATTAAAGTGGAACCATATCAATGGAAAGATGAATCCAGCTGATTCAAGTACAAGAGGTATGTTACCTGCCGAAGTTTTGAATTGTGAGCGCTAGTGTTTAGGACCTACTTGGTTATATTCGCGTGATTTTGAAACTTGCCCTGAAAGTGAACATCTTTGTACTGATGTAGATTATGAAATTGTTCTTAGAAAAGAAAGAAAAAAGTGCATTTCAGTGTATTGCATAGTAAAGGAAAATGATATTTTTAAACGGTATTCGTCTTGGACAAAACTTCGTCGTATAATTGCTTTGTGTCATAGATTCATTTATAATTGTCGAAACTCCGGTGAAAACCGTTTGAGAGGTTTGCTGACAACTGATGAGCTTAGATTAGCTACCAAAATAATAGTAAAAAGTGTACAAGAATCTTATTTTCCTCAAGAACTCTCTTGCTTAAAAACATCGAAAGAATTAAAAAGTGTGTGTAGTCGAGTAACACAATTAACACCCTTCCTTGATGAGGAAGGCGTCATTCGTGTAGGCGGTCGATTGAAAAATGCAAACATTCCTGAAAATAGCAAACATCCTATTTTGCTTCCAAAAGAAGGTCACATCACGAATCTCATCGTAACTCATTACCATGTTACTTATTTGCATACCAGCCAAGAGTTATTGATAAGTATTTTACGAATGCAATTTTGGATACTATCTGTAAGAAATGTTGTGAGAAAAATAATTCATAGATGTATTCCTTGTATTAGAAATCGAGGCAAGACTGTGAGCCAGATAATGGGTGATTTATCCTCGCCCAGATTTTAACCTTCAAGACCATTTAGAGTTACCGGTATTGATTATGCTGGTCCATATACAATTAAGTCCCAAGTTGGGAGAAGAGTAAAAATTTCAAGTGCTACGTATTCATTTCTGTGTGCTTCTCTACAAAAGCTGTACACTTGGAGTTAGTTAGTGACCTAGCTACTACAACGTTTTTAGCAGCTCTAAAAAGATTTACCGTCCGACGTGGCAAACCGTCTGAAATTTTACGTGACTGTGCAACTAACTTCAAAGGTGCTAGTAAGGAGCTGAAGGAGATCTATACAAGTGTAGCTTGCATCGAGAAAAGCAATGATGTATCTAATATCATTACCTCAGAAGGCATAACCTGGTTGCTTAATCCTCCGACATCCACTCACTTCGGTGGTTTGTGGGAATCTAATGTGAAATCCATGAAATTTATTCTTAAACGAGTGTTGGGATCCACATTTCTAACTTATGAAGAATTTTTGAGAGTGCTTACACAAGTGGAAGCATGTATGAACTCACGTCCTCTATGCGCGATGTCTAGTGATCCAAACGACCTTAGTGCATTGACTCCAGGTCACTTTCTGATTGTAGCACCTTTACTTTCCATTCCTGAATCTGACTTGAGTAATGTTAAGTTTTACAGACTTAAACGTTGGTCTTTAGTTCAACAACTTCTGCAACATTTTTTGAAACGATGGAGTGCAGAGTATTTGACAACCCTTCAAAAACGTGCTAAATGGTTTCGTGAGTCTGCAGATTTAAAATGTGGTGATTTAGTTCTGATTAAAAACTAACAATTGCCTCCAAACCAATGGAGAATTGGAAGGATTGTCCAAATTCATCCAGTTAGTGATAATAAAGTACGAGTGGGTACGGTACATACAGCCGCTGGTGATTTTAAAAGAGCAGTGACCAAACTGTGTCTCATTCCTAGTGATGATAAAATGTGAACTATGAACTAATGACTTTTCTCATATCATTGAACTGTAATTTTAGTTAGATTTTAAAATTTTTTTTTCTGTATTATTTATGCTTTTTACTTTAACTGTTTTATCTTTTTTGAACCCTTAGAAGGCTTCAAGGCCGGGGGCTATGTTTACTTTTTTTTATACCTCAACAATTTTTAGTGTATCCAGACTGCAACAGATGGCGTTACCGCCGTGTGATGTCATATGATCGTCATGGTAACGAGAATTCTTTTTGTTTTTTTTTAAGAGTGTGTATTAAAAACGCGATCTGCTTATGGTGATTAACAGTGTAAGAAAATGCTATTGTGTATTCTTAAGTGAAAAATATACAAGTGTGCAGTCGTCATGTGGACGGCTTACTTCATATTAAAAGTGATACTAAATTAAAGTGTTTATTTATTATTAGTGTATACAGCCCATTTTCTCGTCTTCAAGTGAAAACAAAACGAACTACACTCTATAACAAAAAAAATCGACTCACCAAGAAAGAGTTGTCCAATAGAAATACAAATTGGTGGATAGGAAGATTATGCACAGAATAGAAAATGATTAAAATTTCAGTACAATTGAATGATTTATTTCAGAGTTACATAGTTACAAAATAACGAGCTCAATAAGGTGTGGAACCACCTCTAGCCTGAATGCAAGCTGCCACACTGCGTGGCATAGACTGATAAAGCTATTGTAATCGCAGAAAAGTAATTAAAAGTGCTTGCTGATTCCATTTTCCCTGCCATTCTGCAATGTCAAATTTTATTACCAACAAGATGGCGCCCCTCCATCCTATGATAGGAATCTGCCAGCATATCTGAATTAAAAAGCACTAGGCCAGTGAATAGGACACAGTGCACCATCGAGTTTCGTGCACATGCTCCAGACATTATGCCGCTTGACCTTTTTTTATGGGGCACAGTAAAAGATGAAGTGTACTATCATAAATCATATATAACTTTGGGACGCACTTTGGGATGAGGTTCAAGCGGTGTGCGAAGAAATCCCATTGGACACTTTGGTGCGAAGTACAGAATGACTCGTACTCAGAAATTTATACATGTTAAAGGCCACCGTTTTGAACGTATACTTTAAGCGCAATTTGGAACATTCATTGTAACTAGAAAATACTTCTTTTTCAAATTGGACTATAGCCTTACGTTTTCGTGAAATTTAACCCTGCAGATTGGAAAATCAATTTTCTGCGACAGTTCATCGGCTTCCGTTAATAGTTCGAATCCGATACTTGATTATTGAGTTGTGTCTATATCAAAAGCGCTAACACGTGTATCTTTGTCGGTAAAAACACATTTTAAAAAAGGCTTTTCTCAAGAAAAAAATCTCCGGGTCCGCTTGAATACTTAGTTGTTTTTCGAACAGCTCCAAATTCTACATATCGCCATACCAAAGATTTTCTTATATAAAGGGTAAAAAATAACAAAACATTCTTCAGTGCTATCATTAACTGGTAAAAGATGATCGCTAAATAACAGACGTTCGACCTGATTTATGCGCTGCTCATTAAATGATGTGGAATAATCTCCAGAGCATGGTTCATCTTCGACATATATTCACGTTTCCTTAAACATCTGGTAATACGCATAACGCTTTGGTTTATCTTCTGCAAATTTTATAACAGGTCAAACATTTTTGTAGCAGAAATATTGCGATTACCAAATTTAATACGTCTTTTACTCAAAGCCATTTTGCAATAAAGCAAAAGGATATAAAGCAATTAATGCTAATTAATATCGAAGCAAAATTCTGATAAAAAATTTACAAGCGATTTCATGCAAGGAAATATTTTAAATGAATAATTCCCGTTATTTTTTATCATTGTAGTAATCTTCAGATATCGTAACCAAATTACTACACTCTTCAAATTTGAAGCAATTACTAAGAAAGGTGCAGATGATAGTCTTTAAAAGAAGACCATTTGTTTCCGCCATTTACACATTACCTCTTTATAACCATCTAAGTAATTTTATTACTTTAAAAACAAATTTATTATCTCTGCTTTTGTTTAATTAAGTACAAAATTTATAAGATTTTAACGCTTAGAGTTTTAACATAGCAATTACTACTTTTAATTTTAGAATGTTAATCGGAAATTTTATTCCAAATTAATAAATTGTCATGAAGCTACACGAAAGTAATCTAAATTGTCAGATCGTAAGAGATCCATTGCAAAATGTGTAAACATCTCAATGTCTTAGCTGATAGATTAAACTTTTAGTGGTAAGTAAAGAAAATATAAATTGAAATCGTTGCCAAAAATTTCTGAATAATGTTTGAGAAGAAAATTTATCAGAAAAACCATAAAACAAAGAATAATTCAAAAACGAAAGCAGTTATTTAAATATTTCAAAGCATGCGACATGAATCAGTTTAAGAAAAAATGTCTTCATGGAGGACTTCCAAAAGAAAAATAGCTCAAATTTTAATTACATACCGAGAAAACTATTAAAACACATTATCAGCCCGTTCTCTTGGGTTTTAACCTGGGTCGAATTCTCAATAGTCAAGGGTATTGATCCTCAATGGATTAGTGGATCCAATAATGCAAGCCGTTAACAATGATCAACGACGCAGATTTTACGAATGTCTTTAAAAAAAAAACACATTTCTAGTAACCTAGTTTTGAAACGAATGTACATTCGTTCCTTCATTAAATGCACCTATACTTGCACCTCATAAATGCACCTATATATTGTGTTAAACTAACATTAATGATGAATATAAGCAATCTGGTTTATGACAAGTTATTCATATATTTATTTAAAATTCTGCATTGGGCTTAATTTTGTTTCTTAAAATCAAATTTATGAAACAAACGTAATAGAAAGAGTTTACTAAAAATTGTGTAAGGCCTTTTCTCCCTCCTTCCAGCATACCTTCGTGGTGTAACGGTTAGCGCACCTGGCGCGTATTCGAGAGGTCCAGGGTTAGAGTCCCGGCGAGGGAATTCCGGATTTCCTCGATTTACTTGTTTCGAAAAATTCTTAAATGACTCTAAAGAGGCTCCCGAACTAAAAGGTGGTGGATGCTGATTCTTCACTGCCATAACTTGGTGATTGCGTCCCCTAATCTCAAGTCGCCTTTTGAAAGAGGAAGTATATAAGGTATTTTCTCCCTCCTTTCTGCATGCCTTCGCGGTGTAACAGTAGCACACTCGGTGCGTATTCGAGAGGTCCTGGTTCGAATAGCATGTCATAAGGCCAGCAATGGCATTGCTCATTTTTCAAGACTCCTGCTTTAAAATAACCTAATAACTCTACAAATGTATTTTCAATAATTAGAGAAAAGTTTACTATTTTGTGATTCTACAAAAACAACTTATTGCGCACTTTTATCCCCGTAATAAAAGCAATATTGGATTACCGTAGTAAAATTATACTCTTATTTTTCGGTTATTAAAATATTTGAAAAGAGAATTCTATAGGATTCATTAATTTTTCGATGCGACTAATGTGTGCAAATTTATTATAACAGTCTCTGTAATTATTCAGTTCATTTAATTTGTACTTAAATTGCAAATTATTCTAAGATTTAGAAATTATAAAATCATTCATAATAAAATACCTGATGTGGCCACTACATGAATTCCTTGCACGGCCTATTAAATTAAACACACTTTTTGAGGAACTTCATTTATTCACTCGAATTTCGTTAGAGGTACATTTCTCATTCAATCAGTTCAGTAATCACTTCGTGGCAAGGGAAAAATACACAAATATCCCACAATGTTTTCATTAATAATTGTAAAACAAATATAGTTAAAAACAGTTAAGAAAACAATTTTTACAACTAAAATAATTATTTTCTACCCCAAAACAAGTAAAACAGCCAACGTGCATTAAGACAAAATTTTCGGTGAACAAAAAATTCACCTTTCGCCCCCTAGACCAAAAGACACTGAAATCGGTGCGCCAGTTGGCTTAAATCATTATTCTACTAAGCTTCAAATGTAAACAAATATATAGAGCATATAAATATACAAAATATACTTTCATTTATAGTAATAAAATATATCTAGTAGAAACTTGGTTTTATCATGTATATGCTACATAATGTTTCTTTTTATTTCAGAGGTTCGATGTCTTATTTCTGTTCCCTTAAAAATACCGAATATATTAATAAACACGTTAATGAAAGTCACAGGAAGCAGATGTTTCCAAACTGTTGTTTCTAAATAAAATTCAGAACAGAGTTTATGCTGAAAGTAATACTAAAAAAGATATGACACTGTGATCTTTAATTGAGTTACATCATAAATAGTTTTAATATTAGATGAAGCCAAAAAATGAAATGGAATATACGAATATGTAATCAGAAGAGGCATCTGTTTGGCGTGAAATACATTCTGGAAACCATAAACTAAGGATGGAAATGCTTTTGAGATCAAAATTAAAGTATCTCAGCGATATTTAATCAAAAGTTAAGACTCTGCTCCCAATTTAATCTGGAACTATTGGGGCAAATTTTATTATTCATTCATTTGGCTTGTAAAGCATTATGACTTCTGATATCATTTGAAAAATTGCGCATTAGAGTTAACGTTTTTAGAAATGTATTTTCAAAGCTTATGATATGCTATTCTTTACATCGTGATGCCCCATTTTCCCACTTCGGACTTTCTAGAGGTGAAAATACAAATCTTGCCACTTCAGACTTTTTCTCTCCTTCTGCTGGTGCTTGGGACGACAGCGTCAAATATCATGCTATTTAAGCCTCTCTTTCATACCATTTTTTTTCTTTACCAAATAACTATCCCCCACCCAAAAAGAATGAAAACACATCATAGCTTAAAACGTATTGAGCGCATATTATACTGACTTCATTGATCATACATTAAATCATTTCTATCTCTTGGCCATCGAATGTTTATCGACGAGAAAATGCTCTCACTGTTTGCTTCGAAGAGAGTTTTTTAAGGCTGACGGAAAATATTTATTTCAGACGGAAGGAGGACCTATACCCTATTTAAAAACAATATATTGTCTCTGAAAAATGGTTGTAAATAGCACTTTCTGTATACACTACTCAACTTTCTCTAATCCGAAGAAAGCATATATTTAAGTAACTAATAAAATAATTAATGTTATTTATTAGAAACTGCAACAGCACTAACAACGTGTCTTTCTTCTCAGCATTAAATATGGAACCATTTGCATACTGTTCTCTCACTTCGAACTCAATCATGAGCTTCTTCCCTCTACATAGTTATGCAGGTTTGGAGAAGAGCGTAAGGATTTCAGCAATTAACTGGAACCGGTAGTCGGCGGTAGCCTGCAGGTGTTTTATGTTAAACATCTGGTGGCCGCTTAAGTTGGGGTCTACCTGAAGAACACAGCCGAGTCTTGTCAGGAACATGGCAAGAAGAATGGAACCAATGGAAATGGTTGAATATTCATGCAGGAGTAAGTAACGACGAGAAAAGTTACTGTCCAAATCGGTAAGATAAAGATTTTAAGCCCAGCTTGAAGAAAAATGGTGAATTCTGGTCCCTTGTAGCTTTATCTTTGAACTGTGCATTATTCACTGTTCAAAGATAATCCTACGAGGATTTCAAATAGACTGTTACCTTTATATTTTTATTTTTAACGCAGACTCAAAAACAGACTTATTAAAATTTTAATGTTAAATTCTACTAAGTCTTGGTCTGCATACAAGTATCCGTTCCTTTTCGATACCTTCACGATCCATCTTCTTTTCTATATACTTCTTTGCCTCTCGATATATTTCTTTACTTCCTTCTCGATAAGCAAAAACCCACACCTAAAGTGCCGTAAATATTTAAATTAGGTTTAATGCTCAGTCCTCAAAAGTTATTAGTTTTTGCTTTCATTAAATGCGAAGAATTCTCAAAGTTTTTCACCACGATTTTTCATCAAAAATCAAAATATTCATATTTCAAGATAGCATCCCGTTGAATGAAATACGGGATATTTCTAAGTTCTAGGTTTTCTAGTTCTAGTTTCTAAGTTATCTTCATTATGTGACATTCATTTGCCTCGAAATTTTGTCTGAACATGAAGGTCTAAAGCAGTGCTCCGCAACCTTTTCTCACCTGCGACGCACAAAAAATCTTTCTGGATTTTCGTGGCACACCAAAAGCTAATGTATATATGTATTGATTTATACACAAAATTTACAATAAATTTTTGTTTTTAATTTGAAAAATATACAATTATAAAACCATAACATACTTATTTATATGCAATCATAATAATTATCATAATAATCGAAATGTTTTTTAAAAAAATTTTTAAAAATTCTTCAATTTGATTGGTTTATTTCAAATTTTAAAAAAAAACAGTTTTAGGGCTATTTTTTTAATTAAAATGGTCTGAAACCAATATATTTCGTTTAAATTTATGTTTAAAAAAGTTATATATTTTTGAGTTCCGAGTTATCAAGGAAGTGCTGAAGAAATTCAAATGCTGACACACTTACAATCACACACACAACCACACAACAGTGAAATATATAAAAACATTTAAAATAGACATTATTAAGGAAAAAAAATTGTCATTGTGTATTAAATACATGATAAAAAATTGCAAAATGTCAAATACATGTATTTGATTGCGGCACACCTATATCCTACTCATGGCACACCAGTGTGCCGTGGCACACCGGTTGCGGAGCACTGGTCTAAAGAGCCATTGTAACAAACATCAATCATATAAATTTCACAGTTACGTAATATTTTCCAATTCTGAATAAAAGACTGAAATGAGAACTCCTCTTATCTAACACATCGAATGTAAGCCTGAAATATGATGAAATTTTAAAAAGCTTCATCGCGGAAAACATGAAATGAGACATAAACATTTATATATTTTAAAAATAACTTATAAAATGTATTAGTACGTATATTAAAAACATTGCAAGATGTTGCTTTTCTGCATATCAGTTTCTGTTATTCTAAAGAAGAATCTAATTAGTTAAACATGAATTACGTTTAAAAACGCGCTGTTTAATTTTGTCTTTTGGTAAACTTGCCTTGTTCTGAAAATCGAGAATTCTCAACTTACCAAATGTTTCCGAAAACAATATAGATTAACCTACCATAATGTATGTTTTCTTTATTCACAGTAAAATAAATCACACTCTTCTATTGATTAAAGATCTGGTTCTTGTACACTACCGATGAAAGTCCATTCTATCCTTATAGGAGGTCTTTTCCAATCTTGCCCAAGTAATAAATTTAGTTCCATCTAGAAATAAACTCAGCACCTTTGCTTTAATGTTACTGTCAAATGCGTTCTTTATCAGTTAAGTTCCAGCGGACTATCCGATTTTCTAATTTTATAGTAATTACACTTTTATTATAGTAGATGCATTTGTATCGAGAAAGAACTAACGATGTAAAAATTACTGCATGCTACACATTTTATTTACTCTGAAAACTCTTTTATGAAGTGAACAAAATATGTACTGTGTTGTAAATAGGTTAAATTTTTATTTATATGCACGCTGCTTTGTATGTAACATGAAATATGTAAAATATTTTGACGTGACTATTATGATGTTAGCTGAAGTCAGATACAGTTTATGCCAATGAATAATTATAATTTCATGCAGATCAGATCAAAACACTATTATTGAAATATGAATAGAAGTAAAACATAACAGAAAAGAAGTTAGAATGTTTCCAGAGAGATTAAATGATTAGCAGTAAAACGATACTACCTGTAGCTTATACATCGTAGAACTATGTTAAAAAGATTACACCAATTTTAAATGTGAATTAGTTATTAAGGAATAGGTACATACCTATCCTGTCCACCGTGAAAGTTGGTAACTATTAAAGCTTGAAAATTGGCAGTGATACCGCCATAGTGCGCTAGTTCCTCCCCCTGAATTTTGAAGAAACTGACGTCTCTTTGTTTAATAGGCAATCACACATGATATTTTATCTGCTTATATAATCGATAAATTCAAAATATAAAAATAAACCTATATAAATATCAGTTCAAGTTTTTAGGCTATCTGGCAAAGCAATTCATTAAAACGTGCGCCAGTTATTTCGGTGCCAAAACGTTTTTATGGCATTCAAAAAAGCAACAAATAGTCATCCTCCGGTTTTATCGGAAGTTCTGTTTAGAACGTTGAGATCATAAACTCAGTGCCGGCAAACTGTTTTTTTTTCGGGTGCATTGAGCTGTTCTTTTACCCATTCAACAAGTTTTAATTGTCTCGACCAGCTGTAAATGAATCGAAGTGTAGTCCCAAATGTGATTCTACAGCCCTTCAAACACGTTCCTTTTCGAATGGATATTCTCTTGTCACAAATTTTCAAGTTGTTTATCCATTTCTTACCCGTTGGTTATCCATTATTTATCCATTTTTTTTAAAACGGAACCATACCGTGTCCATTAATACACATTTTTCTTATAGCAGGATCTCATAAATTTGAAAGAGACCTATTAGCTGCCGAACTAATAAAGTCGTTGAACAATAGTAGTTCAGTTCGGGGTTCGAAAACCGGTGAACGGGCTGGCTGCATGGATGTTTTCGTATTGCCTGTGTAAGATGCAAACCAGTCAGTTTCCCTTAGAAAGTCCTCCACGGAAACATTCTTCCGCTAGGCATAAGCCCTCGGGCGAAAGAAGATGCAGAGTGCAGTAATATTTATGAGACTGGAAATACTTTTTTTATTCTGGACAAAAGGCAAACGTTGACAGCAATGCGAATAGTGC
>KK121177.1:199581-246428 GCA_000611955.2 Stegodyphus mimosarum
CTTCCTATTTCATTAAATGAAAAAGTATTTATTTCATTTAGCCGAGAGATATGTTATGTAGAATAATTAATTAATATTCGAGCAAAACAATATATATATATGCTATGGCAATGTCGCATTCAAATTCTTAATTCGAATCAATAATTTTACTTTACGGACTCGTTCTTTAGTTGCCAATTAATAATTAATTTGTTAAGATGAGTCTAATGCCAATTCCCCTCCTCATCGTCCCCTTTTTAAAAAAAATCATGCTAACAATATCGCAAGTGTTTTACATAGCATCTATTTCGTTAATGTCGAACTCAGTATACTTCTGTCATTAAATTTGATGTTTGCTACTATAGTCTGATTTGTTATCCGTGCAGTAAAGTGTCCTGCTGATAATGTTCTTGCTCTTTCATCTTCAGTTTCAACTTCGCTGTCTTCTGCTGTCTGCTTTTGAGCCGCTTCATCCAGAAGTGGCTCAAAACCGATGAAACCGATGAAATTTCGTAATCTTTATTGCTGTTTTCTTTCTCCATGCAAACTTTTGCATTTTCGTCTCTTGCATTGTCAAACCATTCAACAGCAGAAATACTTCCAAATAGATCGATATCCTCTTGTCTCTATTTGTTACGAAAATTAACATTAATAGCCTTAGAATAACATATGAAGCAAGTAAACCCTTAAGTAACAGAACAAGATTCCAATGGAAATAATTACGGTCAACTTTTATATTCTTATTGGGACATACCATAAATCTGCATTTTATTAATTCATTTTTATTGTCAATGAAACTGATTTGACCTGAACTCCTGAAGCATGCTAAATAATAAAGTTTCTTTTTCACACTAATTAATTCTAAAACAAGTGATGATTAGTTATTCTCGAGGAGTCAGATGCTGTCTGTAACTTATTTAACACCGTTATTTCCTCGTGCATTTTTCCGTTTGTTTAACTAATTTTATGGTCCGGAGTTCGAGAGCAAAAAATGATGACAGGAATTTAATTTCCGAAGAACGCGGTTACAGTAAAAACATAACAAATGAAAAGTACTCATGGATAAATTACTTGCAAATATTACAATATTATTTCTTTCACAAAAAAGTACAAATCTTCTAAGAATCTATAATAATATTAACATTGCAATATCTGTCACATACGGAGCTGGACGGCTTAATTACCTTTTAAAGTTTTGGCACTTTTCATGAATACGTCTTGACCGCAGTTCTCATGAGGCATATCAGAAGGACGAAGATGTTGGTGAGAAGAAAAGACCTGGATGTCGAAAAAAAGGAGCACATGGGCAGTAGATAACCTTACGATTAGTTGGAACGTAAATAACAGAAATGAAGTTAAGTCACATGTTTGAGATGTTTCTTAAGTGTGTGAACATCTACTACGTCCGGGTAGCTTAACGAAGAATCTGCATAAAATAGTTTTCAAATAATAAATTCGAGGGAAAATAAAATGGATGAAACGCTAATACAACATTCCAAATGCAAATTGAGTTCACTGAATAAAAATAAAAATAATCAAGGGAATAAAATTTATCAATAATCTAACATTCAGAGTGAAATCTATGTATAACAAAATAATGGGGAATTTATGCGAATTATTTTTCAAATTTTTAGAAATGAACCTGAAAGGTTAGAAGGGGTTAAATACTCGAGCAAATAAACATGTGTTCAAAATTTCTAAATATATTTACACAACGAAGTTATTTTTTTTCCGTTTCATGAGGTACTTTTTCATTTATTAAAAGTACCAAGAAAATGAGATATGCTACTTTGTCCTTTAACTGTATTATGAACAAAGCTGATCCGTCTGCTAAGGATACAGCTACTTGAAAGAAAATTATAGTGATATACTGAATAGGATGACACTCATAAATCTTTCTCAATTATGGCGTGATTTGCTAATTTAAGCCTATGTCTAACTAATTTCATATTCAGCGTGGATACACTGGCATACATATTTGCAAGTCTCAGTAGCTCAACTTGTCTCCTTAATTTAATATGTGGCTTCTTGCGTTGCAGCAACTCTGTGACTGAAGGTCAGACTAGCTCTCCAAGTGGTTTCATTTCTAATCTTCCTTAAAATACTACGGATAAAAATCTATTAAGTGTTTATGATTTCACTTTAATTCCACTTTATGACATTTGATCCAGTTAAAAAAACTGTAACATTAATTGTAGTCTCTTTTTAATGACGATCCTTAAAAACATTTTATTGCAAAATTTAAGCATATTATGCGAAAATATAAAGAAGAAAAAGTAAAACAGAACAAACTCAACTAACATTTTCAAGATGAATCCGCACAAAATACGTTTCAAGTAACAAATACAAGGACAGCAAAACAGACAGAAAGCTAACAAAAAAATGCAAAATAAATTGAGTACAAAATAAAAATAATCAGGGCAATACACTGCGGAAATAAACTAGCCCTTAAAGAGAAAAATCACGTACAATACAGGAATTAGGAAAATTATGTGAATTTTAAAAATTTTCGCGACCTAGAGTAAAAACACTAGGGAGAACAATATGTGAGGAGGTACGGTAAATATTCTGTTTGAGGCGATATGTTTGTACAAGAGGTTCATGACATAGTTTTAATATGCATTCTTATACTTTCATTACGCACCAAGTCTTTGGTACTAATATTTCATTTTGTTTCATTAAAACGGAGAAATCTCCGTTTAGAGGGTCAAACTGCTTTCAGACCGACATAATATAAATTGGCCAAACTAGCCTGTAATTCGTCACTGAAATGTTTGTGAAATGAGAATACAGCTATGAAAGTCAACAATTAGCCAAGTAATAACATTTAGATATAAAAAAGAATAATTTTGGAGAATTTCAGTAGTATAGGGAATGGGAAGATATAACCACTTCAAAGAATTATGCACACTAATAATGCACAAGCACATTCATTTAGCTACGAGAACTATGATTGAGCTGATTTCATTCTAATTGTACACTATTCTATACATTTTTAATAATGTATTATTTTATTAGCTATAAAAGCGAAAGGATTTTTTGTTCCTTGTTATGGTACATTACCTTACCAGCTTCCCGACAAATATGTGACTCGTAAAATAAGAAACTGCATATTGTAATGCTAACAAAAATCTTGCAGCAAAGGAACATACGTTTCTTATTATTTATTATGGCCACATAAAGAACCAGAATTTTTCTGAAATACCACGAACTTCCAGGAAAGAAATACTTTAGTTCCTTTTAGCGTGTGTGTGCGAACCCCTGTTAAGAAATTATTTATATGTTGAAAGGATACATATGAGTGAGTCATGGCAGCAAGGAAATTTTAAATATTGAAATTAATTATATTGGGGTTACTTATTATCGAAATATATTAGAATTACAGTGTTCATTAAATTTTGAATCTAGTTACGAGCGTCTTCATAATTTTTGTATTAGAATATTTCGAAATTTGAATGTTGCGTTTCATTAATTTCTAAGTTGGTATTTCTTGTATTACGTATCAGTATATTTAAACCGCATTTTGTAACTGAGCAGTTTTCAATTCTACGCTTTAAAAATGTATTGCAATTAGTAACATTGATTACCTTGAGTATTCCTCCCTACAAAGAATTAATCCACGTTGAGTTCACGCAGCTACTTTCCCTGAATCTAATGATGAAAACGCAGGTCTTAAATCCTGTATATATGTTGAAGATAATGCAAAGCGCTTCAACAATAAACGCCCAAGAAACATGACACACAAACACAATATTTCCGTATCAAATCTGTATGATAGCATTCTTCTAGACGAAGATAAAGTCAAAACAAATAATCGGAAAAAGACAGGTCGATATAAAACCCGAACTCAGCAGATAGCTCGAGAGAACCGCCCCTAGTTTTTGCTAAACAAATGGATGAAGTTCTTACACCAAACAATTCCAATCATTATGTAAGGTTTTAGTTAAACTAACAAAGTTTTATTTTAATTTAAATCTTTCTATCTCTTCTCATTTTCAACTTCCCGTTAGAAGAAGCGCGCGTTTTTAGCTTTATGCTAATTTGAAGTGGAGCGAAGTTCTATTCAAACCAAAGGTAGAAACCTCTCAGTGTGAGAGAGCTTTTAGTCTCAGATCACGGTCACTCTATTCGACGTTCGCCTGACCAGCTAGCATTTAAATTCTAAGCCATAGTGCTTTTACGTGATTGCTTATTGAAATAAATCCAAGTGCGTCAGTTTTAGTAAATCTTGCTACGCACCGTTTAGTTAGAGGCCAACCTCGCGTACAGCTCTGCGAGCAACGACTATTTAAGTTCTATTTAGCTTTAGTTTAAATATTATTTAATTGTTCATTTTAGACCCAAGTGTGGTTTTCACTTTCTGTATCCTTCCCGAGTTGGGAAGTGGTTTGTAAATAATAGTAATTTAATAAAAGAGGATTTTAAATCCCTTTCAAGTGCAGTTATTCTCCAACTTAATCACAGTATCCTACCACCGAACATAGCTGCATTCAGCTCCCTGTTCAAGATCAGGACTTAAGGAGTTTCACGAAGATGTTTGCCAAGAATATGCACCGAACACTCAGTCCTGACAATTATGCAAATGTTAATGAGAATATTTCCAATGATAAACCAGGAAATTAAAAGTTCAAATAATGCAAAATTTTAGCACTCGAAACGGACTGCCAGAGTACCTCTATCATAGTCCGGGAGTTCACGTACACATGGAAGGACTTGAAATAAATAATCAAAGATGCTAATATCGCATATATAATTAATAATATATAATTAATATTATTAATAATATATAATTAAAAGGAAAAAAAGAGTCTGGCAGGCACTTAAATGATGATTATCGTGTGGTACTTTTGTCCTTTCTTGCTCGAGCAATCACTTTTATCTATTTAACGTTCCACAGATTCCAACTTTCTACCTCCTTAAGGGACGTGGACTTTAAAAATTATTTTTTTAAGTTTTTGTTTCGTCAATGAGAAATTTTGTACATGTGTGACTTAAAATACCAGTTTGTAAAATATATGTTCAAAATTTCAATTTATTTTAAATTTAAATTTTTTAAACAAATAATTAATTATTTTAATAAAAAATAAAAAATGCTCCTTGCGCTCTAATTTAAATATTTTTTCTAATTTTTGCTTTATGTTACTTAGACAAAAGTATCTGTGTATCCGTTATTGAATATGAGAAATAGTAAATTTTTTAAAATGATTTTTGTGAACCAAAACCCAATTTTCAAAAAAATTTCACATTTTGTCAAACGTTATTGCACATTTAAAATTCTTAATAAACTGATATCCACAAATGCATACACAGATCTACTGTAATATATAATAAGATAGTTCTTCCCAAATATCATTCATTTTTAACTAAAAATGAGACGCATGGAGCATTTTCAAAACATACGAATAGCGAAAAAATTCGTTTTGAGAAAAATGAGTTTAAAGTTTTCTTCAAAGTTACCTTTAATGCATGGTCATAAGAAACAGCAAATTGACTTTACATGTGAATTTGTAAATATTAGATATCATTTTGATACAATTTAACTATTTTTAATCCCATAATATTAAATATGACAAAAATAAACATATCGCAAATTGTCGTGTGATTCGACATAGAAACAATTTATGCATCATAACCAATGAAACTTTTAAAATGCACCCGCACTATACGTTTTACCTTCATTTGTAACATTTATTTTATCATTTAGTGTATTACAATATTTTTTACTGTTTCTGCTTTTTTTCCAAGCAGGTAAACTTCTCTTTTTGCTTTGGTTCAAGCGACGCTGATCACGTTTACTTGCAATGAGAAGGGAAAGCGAGTTTGCTTCCTTTTGTTCTATGCTTATAGCATTTACACAGCCAAAGTTAAATTCATTAACAGCTGATAACACTGATATTTCTAGCCTTTTTTTAGATATAAACACTTCTTTTGGGCAATTTTTCCCAATTAAACTATGAATACTTTCATTAGCATTTTGTGTTTTACCAGAAATGCATCTGGACAGCAATTCTGTACTCGCTAGCCTTTGATATATTGGTAATATCTCAGAAAGAACACTTTCGGATACTTTCGTTTTCATAGTCTTGTGTGATTTGGGCTTCTCTTTACTTGCTACTGCTCGTTGGTAAAAACACCATGACAAAGTTCCAGTAGGACATTTTGAATGTTTTGGTGAGACATCAGTAGACGAGCAGTGCAGTAAGCTTGCATAAACTGCAGATTTCATTTTATCTACATCAGGTATATTGTCTTTTATTGCCTTTCGATAATAGTTTGTTAATTTTAAAATTGTCGCTTCCTTCATATTGCCTTCTTTCCGTCCACCGATACATACACCTCTGCTACGTAGCTCTTTAACTTTATTGCGCAATCCTGCCCCCAAACGTTTCGCAACATTGTTGATGCATTCTTCTTTAGCAATTTGTACGTCATTCCCATAAAGATTCAAAGTTAGTAAATGATGATACGTTTTTGCATCCCCATCAGATAGTATTCCAACATATCTCATATTACACGCGCTTATGGATCGCTTCCATAAAATTTCTGCTGCCTTCATTTCCATAGCATTAGAAGAAACAGAACAATTTTTGAACACTCTGATTTATGGCCTTCTAACCATATATGAAATTCCCCACTATCAGCACCCATATCTCGTTTCGCACACACACATTCAACACAATATTTCGACAGAATTTCATAGTCAATAACTAACCCAGTTAAAATATCTATGACAATACCTATTCCATAAAGTGATGTATGTCCACGTTTTTGCCATGTGCCATCGTACGATACTGTTATATCTAAACACTCATCATTGTTTATATTAATTCAATTTTTATGCTTGTTTCGAACAATATTTCGAGAAAATTGAAAAAAATCCTCTTTTAGCTTTTCCTTTTCTTGCGACAAACTATGTAAACATTTAGCAAATGTCTTTTTATCCATAGCATGAATTCCCATAATCATGGAAAATACTTCTAAGGCGGCGTGGCCTTTTCCTATTTTCAAAAACGCTTCGACAAGTTTTTTGTTCACATCAAAAGTATTTGACTGCTTTACCCGCTCAGTTGAAAATGTTGAACTAAATATTTTACCACAGTTTTTGAAAACTAATTCAAGTTTTGTAGCATATCCATATTTTCATATCACAATCACTTTACTACTAAACATTCATTTAGTTTCTTTTCACTGGCACTTACTGAAGTATTCCCTTGAGCTATAGAACTTTCAGAAAATGTTATTTGTTTATTTTCGCAAGAAACTTCTGCACTGTTCAAAGTCACATCATTTTTCGAATTAGCTGTCCATCGCTTTTCAATTTTGCTGACAGCTGCAAGTTTTTCTTAGATGGTCTTGCTTTAGGTTTACGGTAACGACGACTAATCGCATGCATAATGTAGATTAAAAATATAAACTTTTATGTAAGTGTTACCAACTAATCTACAAATGTTTCAGTCCAAAAAAACTCATTTATAAAACAGTCCTGCAAAATGCAATGGTACAAAACACAGCAAAGTATTTCATAAACAGTATTAAACAAACTGTAAACAGTGAAATGGCAGTTACAGTTAAAACGTCGTGTTGCCAGATTTATAAAGAACTAAATATATAAATTATAATATCGATAAATAACTGTTGAAATACATTTGTTTACATTTTCTCCAAAATTTAAAGGGCCAAGTTTATGCTGTTTACATATTTTAAATGCTTATAACTTCTTTAAAAATTGGAATATTTCGATTCGGTTTCTTGCATACTATGCAGTTAAGTATATAGAATATTATGAGAGTAAAAAAAATTCAACATTTTAGTCGAGTTTTAGCTATTTTAAAGTCCACCGTCCCCTTAAGTCCTACTATGCTGCCTCAGAGTGGCGGGGGATGTCACTGGGTGGAACGGGCGAAGTACGTCGGGAGCATAGTCCTTGTAGGGCACCCTAGGAGTAAAGGCCGTTCCAACACACCCAACTAAACCATAGTAGGCGAAGATCCTTCAGAGGATTAACGTCTTGGTGATCGGGTATCACAATCCATTAGCTCCAGTGATCTATCCTTTTTCCGTCTCCTGTTCTCTTAACTGTAACTTTTCTCTTTTTCTTCTCCCGTGTGGTTTTCCTCTTCCGAGGTTGGGGCTCGTTATGAGAGACTGGAACAGGATTTGTCTCTAGTTTTCAAATGACGAGAAAACTGCCCACGTGTTTGCCGTGCGCTGAGACTCGTGTCTCTGAAAAGAAGGATTCTGGTAGTTGAGGGGAGAGGTACTGTCCTCAACATGTTGCTTTGGCCTCTGTTTCAGTTAAACGGAAGGCACGTTTTCGTCCACTCAGGTGTCAATCAGCTAGTCACTAGTCCTTGTGTCAGTGGCTTGCGGACAAGCTCTCGGGAGTACCTGCTTTCGGGAAAGCTGACTGTGGGACTTCAGTTTGCGTATATACCCGGTTAGCGTCCCCTTGTTGGACTCCGTGGTTTGTGGAGACGTCAGGTCCGAATTTTTATTTCCTTCAAATATGGCTTCACAAATTTTTATTATACCTCCTTAAACTGCCAAGGAATCATCTAGAAAAGACCTCGAACTGCAGAAAATACAAAAAATAGTAATGTTATTCCCCTATTTTTAGTTATGACAGGATCTGCGGAATTGCATAAAATGTTACCTTTCCTTGTTAAAAAATATATAAAAACCTTTGAGGAAGAACCAAAATTAATTAAACGCTTACGGTCTGGTGACTTATTAATAGAAACTGTCTCTGCTAATCAACCAAAGACCCTTCTTACTATGTCAAAAATGGGAAAAGTTGCTATCACGGTCTCTACACACAAAACTCTGAATTTAAGTCGCGGCGTGATATCAGAAATCGAACTATTAACGTTGTCGAATGAAGAATTCACTGCTGAACTTGCTGAGCAGAATGTTTGCAATGCACCTCGTATTAAAATAAGAAGGGATGGTCAGTTAATTTACACTAAACATGTTATTTTGATTTTTACCACTCCTCAACTTCCAAATCACATTACAGCGGGATACTTGCATTGCCCGGTGCGACTACTTGCATTGCCCGGTGCGACTACTTGCATTGCCAAAACCTATGCGTTCTTTTTTCAATGCCAACAGTTTGGGCATTCAAAGGCTGCATGTCGCGATAACCCTACATGCGCTCGGTGCTCGTCTGTGGATCATGAAAGTGAGGGTTGTACTGCTGAGCCCCTTTGTGTTAATTGCAAAAGAAGCCACCCATCCTTTACAATTATCATATCATCAAAATTTATCTTTTGACTATAGATTTTCTATCTTCATTTCATGGTTTCCATACCCTGGTTTTTCGTAAAAATTTTTATGAGTTTGATCTTATTGCTTACTACTTTATACCTATATATAACGCTGTCTTAAATTTCCACTTGTGAGTATCCACTGAATGATGCATGTGGTTTTGTCCCTATTATTCCATGTTTTGAAAATACACAACCTTTTGTTTTGGCGCAACATAACCCCTATTGGTTTAGTGCCAAAAAACTCCTTTTTTGCTGAATTACGGATCTTGTGGATCCTCTGTGGAATTTCCCTTAGGCGCTTCTCCTATCCTAGGTACCTAGCATTTCTCTTTGCACCACGCTGATCCTGGTTGTTTAGCCGGTTCGCTACAGGCCTAGGCCCTGCCATTTGTTTAATTTCGTCTTTCTCTGACTGGATTCACATACGACAGATCTAAGTGAGGCTTTACTTCATTTATTAATGAAATGTCCTCCTATTTATAAAAAGGTTGGATATGGACAACATTTTCGGTGACTAAGGAACCAACTTCCCCTTTCAGATAAATACTACAGCTCTTAATAGGTCTATGACGAAAGGATCTTAAAACTTTGGGCCACCTATCCAAGAACTTACCTAAGATGTGGGAAGATAAAATGAATTAGAATTGAAGATAACATCTTATACCCGATCTTCAAATTTTCCTCGTGCATTTTTTTTTCTGTTAAAACATTTAAGTTTTATTTCCGCGATGTCTTTATCCGAATGATCAGTTGTCTTAAGGAATATTTTTGGTAATGTAATTCCTTTTAAATTCTTATTTCCAAAAAAATATAGATGGCTTTAATCAAATTCCTGCTCAAAAATAATTTTGCTGCTGTCGTCCCTGTTGTGCTGTGTTTTGCCTACTTTAATGCGTAGGCACGTTCGTTGAAGCAGCTATCCCAGCGCGAATAGTAACCTTTCTTTGAAATACAAATACGTTTAATTATGATTATGTTTACCCACTCAACAGTATTTGAATGCGGTTGATAAGAAACCATTTTGAAATACCTTATGTCAAGGTCCACGCGTTTGCTCAAAAATATGATTCAGGAATTGTGGACAATTATCGGGTATTACTAAGTCGGACTTCATGTTTAAAGGTAAACTTATTTCGAAATGAGTTCGCTGATGAAGCTGCAAAGGGGTTGTCTTTATTTATTCTGAAAAGTAGTAGATGATTAGTAAGAAGCATCGGTTTTACTTATTTCACTTTTAGAAGATGGTCCTAATAAACCAATTCAAACGATTTTCGTTGAAGAACTTATGGTATTTACACAACATGTAGAGCTTTAATAAATTGGCAAGTACCACAGGACTTGTCACAGTGCAACACAAATATTTTCAATTCAGGCAAATATATTGCCTTACTGCACTGTTTTTATCATGTCTAGATGATGTTAAAATGGTATATCATGTAACTGTGTCGATATACTTAATTTTAGTTTCAGTGGGATAACCGGCCATAATTCCGTGTTTTTATGTGCGGGCTTTATGTAAAACAAAATAAATTTAGCAGTTTCATAGTTCTCGGTCCGGTTTCTAATACCTCTGGGTGATTCAGGGTTTTCAAAATTATAAGCATCTTTTATGTATGCGTATATACTTTTTAATTCGGAATCTACCTTCAATACTTTTTTACTGCTGCTCGAAAGTCTAAGATTTTCAATGTTATAATGGTGCGTCTCATTCCTTTTCCTTGTCACCCACTTTAATTAGACAAGACATTAGCTTCAACATATTCTTTCTCAAGTGTATGCTTAATCTTTATGTTATACATCCGCAATCTAGGAGCCCCCATTGCAAGCTTGTTAGGAGATATGGTCTTTCCCGCATAAGGCAAAAGATCGCGGCATGGTCCCTATGTATAGTTAGCATCTCTTTGTCGATATTATGTTCTGAATTTCTGGACAGTGAAAAGCTCCTGGGGCAGGAGTTCTTAAACAGGAGGAATTTCCCTTTAGGGGGATTTGATAGTTTCAACGGAAAATGTAGTCAGCATTTTATCCAGCTGTTAAATATTTAGTGTCCCTTTATGCACATAAAAAATTCTTTTTATTTTTAAGCTTTGTTATTTAGCAACAGTTTCTATACTTTTTGTTCTTTAATTTATAAAACACATTAACAATAATCAATGTATAAATCAATACGCATATATTTTTCAAGTCTGCAAAAAAAGGAAGGCATCATCTTTTAGGAATTGTGGCAGCGGCGCATGGGGCAACATAGGTTCAGAACCTTTGCTCTAGAGTTTTTTTCTCGATAGCAAATTTAACATTACATTAATAACTAATTTCTCTGAGCTTGGTTGGCGTTTTCATAAATTACGCTACGAGTTTACTATCTTGAATAAGAAAAACTTCTAATACGAAATCAGACACATCTGCAGTTAACTTCGTATTTCTCTTCGGGTTGGAAAATTTGAAGAAAGATGCTTGAATAAATGCAGCTTTGAGCTTCGCCAATGTAAGCATTCACCTCCAGAACAAAACTTTATTTTTTTCTCTCTTTCTAAAATTTGACAAGGATTTTATATAATTTACAAAATTTTTCATGAACATCACATAGTACACCCAGATCCAAGACGCTAGTTGCTTTGTCTAGTAGGCGGTGAGTAATTTTTAATTGTGATTATTTTTGATTCGTCTATATTAGTCCCTTGATGTGATACCTTGTACAAAAATAACGAAGTTCTTTCGCCACGAATTTGAATGCATTTCTTTTAAAGCCGATTCTTTTAACAGAGTAAGTACATACGTCTCGCAGATCGTCAGTCCGCTCATCGATCGTGCTAAAAGTAACCATTATTTGATCCTGATGGGTGTATATTGATCTGTCTAGTATGAGATTTAAAACAATATCTATCCCCCTGTGAATTACAAAAGCAACACCTAATGCAAATGGCAATCATAGGAATGCACACACTGCCAAATTTGTGATACATGCCATTTTTGTCAGGTCATCAGGCTTCATGCCTATCGGAAAATATACAGAAATGTTGTCATATAACTTCATTACCAAAATTTTATTAATGATTTCCCCAATACAGATAGGAGGTAAAATACACACTTTGTTGTCCTATCATGCTTTCTGTAACTCATGTGAAAGGCTATCATGTGTGGTAAATTATTCTTTACGCGACACAATACTTGTTTTAGCGTAGGGGGTACTTGTGAGAATTACGATTTTATTTTTCGTCATTTCCTTAATACGTTTCTCAATTACTTTCTCCTTTATAATTTACGTATGCATTTGATCCATACAGTGGATTATTCGTTGTATTTATCTCATATATGGCTACGTATGATAAGCTCGGAGTTTTATCGAACAACAGCGAAAAAGTACTTATAAACGCTTGGCGGTTTTCGTTTTTAACTTCCTTGTATGAAGTAAAAAATAAGTATTATAACGTGAAAAGTTTCGGCTATCATATTTCAAAGAAAATATCCCTTTCGACCGCTATCGAATGTAATTTAAAGAGGTTCTGCGTGATATCGGAACGTAAAGACAGAATAAAGGATATTTTTTCCCAAAAAAGTTATAAAACTGATTTAAAATGGCTTCTGAAGAGATTTTTCGTAGCGTCTGTGCGTACGTACGTATGTATGTATGTATGTATCTCGCATAGCTCAAAACCGAGTAGTTTAAGAACGTTAAAATTTTGTATATAGGACTGCTATAACATGTAGTTGTGCACCTCTTATTCTGGTTGCAATCGGCCGCACCAAAAGTATATAAATATATAGTATATCCACTCTGTTACTAGGCTCAGTGAGCTCAGTTTCTTTATTTTTATATGGTTGTAAATTGTGCATTTTTGCTTTAAAAATGATTGAATTATGTTCTTCTTATCTTCCGGTTAAGGTTTTTATGCCTTTAATTAACCTGCGAGTTATAATTACAGAATTATCAACAATTTAAAAGTTTTTTAACTGCGACTAAGCCTAATTATTTTGGCCATAGTGGTCATATTTGTTTACATTTGAAACTTAGCAAAATAGTGGATTTGTTGGCAATATAGTAAAACTAAGCTTCGCAACAACAAAGATAGCACCTTCTTCTATTATTGTGAATTAAATTATGCTTAATTCATTCTGGAATTTATTCTGTTACTGTAGCTAACGATGAATATATCACTATGCTTTCCCTTACAGTTGTTTTCAGTAATTCTATGATTTTCGCATTTCACAGCTAACACTAATAATTTTTCAAAAGCCCCGACATTCCTTAGCTCGATGCGATCCTATACTTACGATAGCATCCTCGACACAGCCATCTGTATGACTTGCCATCTGTAACGCACCTAGCTAGTAAAGTGGTTAGTGAAACCGATTGCCATACCAATGGGTCCGAATTCGAATCCACTAGAAAGCATGAATGTTTATAAGTGAATAGTGTCTGTGTAGCAAAAGGCACTCGAAGTATACGGCAAGCGGAAATTTCTCTAGAGATAGTAGAGTTAGAGGGGTCGGAGACCTTCCGACCTCGAGGTGTTTCCTCGCAAAACTGGGGCGGAGATGCTTAGTTAGTAAGGGAGGACTATAATTATACAAGCAATGGTGAAATTCTGATGTCCCTGACACTTTTATCTAAACCTCTGTGACTTCAGCTTTCTTGTGCTTTAGTGCCGTAATTTCATATTTTTCAGTTTTTGCAGCTTTTATTTACTGCATTCATGGTGTTTTCGGCTCTGGTCAACAGTTAGTCTTCGTATTTAAAACTGTTTCTCGCTAAGCTGTTGAGCTCAAATTTTGTGTACACACTCATTGCGGATGACAATATAATATGGTGAAGTGATCCTTACAAAATATGATACACATTTGTTCTAAGTTAATGTTCAAATCTGAATTTAACAAACAAACTAAAAATCTTAAAATCAACTCGTTTTCGAGGTTGATTCGGTGCATGATCAACTATTGCTGAATTTTATACGAATTTGGAACGGATTTGATTGCGAAGTAGTTTGAGATCCAGATCGGACTCGAATTAGTACAGTTTCGAGTGCAGACTAAATTTCCTTTCAAGGAAAGTGTCTTGACAGGAAGAATTTCTTCAACTAAGCTTTATCGGAAGAAATAAAATGTTTAGAGAGAAAGATAGTAGAGTAGAGGAGAAAAAATAGAAAATATAGAAATTAAATTTCAACGAAATGAGAAAATGATTTTTATTTTCTTAAATTTAACGTAAATTACTATAATTCCCGCATTAAACATTTTAAGCCTTACTTTCAGAAAAGAGCGTGACATACTCGATTATTTGCTTGAACATCCAAGCAATAATGCCTTGCGCTTCATCTTTTACCGATCGCGTGCATGTCAAAAGAAAGACGTTTTTAGTATGAAGTCCAAAAAATCGTTTTGCAGATGTAGTTTTGTATAAGAAACTCCTGTAATAATCGAGCCTGAAGCAACAAAAGTGTTTGTCTTTCGAAATTTTGGGAAATAGATTTTGCGGTTTGGTATCCAAAATATTAAAAAATATTATGATCTAGAAATAAATAATGTATAGCAGAACCACATCTATCGAAGCGTAACTTATTCTAAAAATTTACCTTTCCGCTACGCTGTAGTTGACTTTTCATGTTTTTTGCTCCAAACAATCTTGAGATTGCTACACAATAAGGGAAGATTTCATTAAATAAATTCATGGTAATTTTTATTGTTTTTAACATAACAACTTTAAAAAATCTCATGTGGAAACCATAGAACTACTTTGTACGGTCTATTAAATCACACGCATTTTTGTTGCATTTCATTTAAAGTTGTTTCCTCGGATTATTCTAAATAAACCAATCTCTCAAGGTAAGTTGAAAATAACATCAAAAATGAGAATCTTGAAATTAAATGTACCTGTCAAATTTGTCGTGAGGGAATCAAACTTTTTCTAATTTTATTTTTTCATAGCGATTATAGAAATTTACCAAATATAAGGTATTGGAACTGAGAGATCTCATTAAAATTTCGATTTCATTATTTGTCCAAAATTAATATTTTTCTAAATATGACATTGAAAAACATGAATAATATATATGTATATACTTTTAATATTGCCGATTGCAATAAGAAATGCAGGTGCATAAAAACAATTTATACCAGTCCCATACACAAAATTTTAACGTTCTTCGGCTAAACAATTTTTGAGTTATGCGAGATACATATATGAGTACGTATGTCCAGAACTCGCGGAAAAGTCCATTTCTAGTATATTTTAAATCTATTTTACGATCTGTTTTGGAAAAAAGAGTTATTTTTTATTTATTTCTTTATTCTATTTTTATTTTTTATTTCTTTATTCTATTCTTGCATAAAGACATCACTCAAAAAAATTGTCAAAGTGATTCGTCTGTGATGAAAATGGATATTTTCGTTCAAAGCTCATAACCCAAATTTTTTGCTATTATAATACTTTATTTACTCTCTTAAAAGAATGAAAATGTATTTTGATATACTACTAATAATATGCTATAAACAAAAGAGGACTGCGTGAGTAGAATGCCAAGCGCGATGACATATAAAATATACTTTAAAGAAAAAAGTCTGCAAATCCGTAATTTTATGAAATTTCAAGGTTTATTATAAAGGGGCGAAGACCTTCATGATGATCCGGCGTTTTTCATATATACATATATATATATATTGAGTATGTATTGTTACGAGTTTGTACATAGATACATGATTTTAGAGCAATTATATGTGAAATTGTTATGCTTTTTTGTGTAATGTAACGCGAAAAAAATTAAAGAGAAAAGCTAGACTGGGAAAGTAAGAATACAGGGTCAAGTCCATTTAATATTGAGTAAATAGGTATCTCAGTAATTTGGCGAGAAATCACCAAAAGTGGGTAGACTTCGCGAGCATTTGACGACATATTGGTCCGGTCCCTGTATCACCTTAATAGGTATTATAATTGCTGACTGTATTAGTTGCAACCGTAATTCAACCCTCATATTGCTTTCCAATAATTTCAAGAAGCAGAAGGTAGTAGAAATATCTCGGCGGCCGGTTAAAAACTATATAAAGCTGGAGAGAGCATCTGCTCTCAGTTGTTACTGTTATTGTTAGTTTTTCGTTCATTGTGAACTGAGATATCTCGGGGTTAGATTTCTCTTTAAGTGCGCTTTACGTTGCTTTGTGTTTAACGTTCTTAGTCGTTTGAAGTGTAACTACTGAATGTACACTATGATACTATGAATACCGGTAAAAGTATTTCTGAGGGAAATTTCAGAACTTTGAAGTGTTTCATTTGATTAAATAAATTTCATTAACCTATCATTGGACCTGTGTGCATTCAATCTATTACGAACCCGTACACTTCAATAATATATATATATATATGGAGGTTTCTGTTGTAGGGATTTATATTTAATTTTAATAAACAGTAAATTTAAGTTTACGTTCTTTCCTCTAAGCCTTCAGTCCCCTAATTGTCAATGACGGAATATTTAAATTTAGCAGCGCGCGTGAAGTAATGCAAATTCTACCTTCAGGAGAAAAGTATTAAATACCCAGTTCTAAAAGGCAAAATTAGAGAGTTTGGGCAAGCACTGTACCTTTGTAGTGTGAGCTTCTGTTTCTGCATTTATTGCTGGTTAAAGTGGAGTAGCAGCTATTACTTTCCTGCCACTAGAATTTCGACACGGTTTTAGATAACAGGATTATCTGAGCCCTGTACAGTATATCTATTGCTTTTTAATATCTTCGAATTTTTAGTTTAATTCTTGTTATTTGAGTTACCTCTCGAGTGAGACGTAGTGTGTTAGCGTCAACTCGACGCATTGTGAATTTTAAAGAATTAATAAAGTGTTCTTTTTTCCCTACGCCGGTGTGGTTCCTACACGTACTTCCAGTTGTCATATTAGAAGATAAACAAGTAGGTATTACACCGTATGCAAATTTTCTGGTTTTAATAAAGAGGCCCACTCATTGATGGAAGTGAATTAATTTCGCTTAGATGTGCTCGGATACCTAATCCTAATCAATATTGCGAATGAAAATCGAACTTGCATAGAGGGGTTCTACCCAAAACCTGTTGCATTCTTAAGAAGCTTACTTTTTCAAGTTAGAAACTAATCATCATAAAGCAGCCTTTACCTTTAAGAAGATTTCGCCGTAGCCTTTATAAAGATTTACGTGCGAGATAATATTATGAAGGTGTCATTATCAAATTTATATTTTTGAAATCTGGTTAAATTGTTTTTATCGAGAGCTTATTATTTTTTTATTTCTTTTGCTAAATAGTTGTCTGACGCTATGAAGTCTTTCATTGTCAAAAAAGAAATCTCATACGGATTCAGATATTCCTCGCCTAAAAGATTATACCTTGAAATAAAAGTGAGTACGATATCCACTTGTTTAATCATTTTCCCTATCCCATGCACATGATGTCTGTTCTCTTATGAAAATGGAGAAGCGTTTGATAACTTTTCGTATGTTTTGACGGTTGGTGTCCTCCATGGCTGGCTTTAGGTCCTTTTCATTAAACACCGAGTGTCACTCATTGCGGGATTCATCCCAAAATTTAAATTTAAATTTAGCTCTCTCGATCTGAAGTTTTGAAACCGACTACAATTTCGACGACTTGTTGTAGCTGCTGACAGATCCATAAAAAGTCATACAGCTAACAACTGTGAATGAGCTGCTTTGATATATCAATTTCTCTTCGAAACTAGACGAGTGTGATTGCTGTGTGTGCGCAACGTACCTGTCTTTGTGCAGGTTGACCATCCCATTAACCCCGTACTTTTTGTTTTAATTTTAAGAATATTTAAACTCCTTGTGCGCCACAAGGCTAAAAGACAGTAAAAAAAAATACACCACAATGCAAAACAAAGTAACATTATAAATATACCGAAATCAAAGTATGCTATATTATCTCGAACATATAAAATTTAATGTTTAAAGAGCTTAACTGAGAAATGCGCTCTTTCTTCCTTCCGTAAAGTTTGAACAGTAGAACTACAATATTCAATATTTTGCAAGCAAAGCACATATATTTTTCTTATATAATAAAATAATCTCATAAACGCCTTCAGTCACTTTTAGTTCAGTAATAAGAAAATATCGATTCTGCAGTTTTCTTGAGATTATTCTTCATTATTAAGAAATTCCCGGATTTTTTTATTAAAAAGAGGATTTGACAAAATATTTATAAAAAAATGAATCATATTTTTTCGTGTTTCCCTGGTACAAATTTTAGCCATAATTTATACCGTTGATTAAACATCTAACAAAAAGTGGGCGATTTTGACAACTGTTTAGCTTCATCAAAAATATTTACCACCTTAGAACTTAATGGCATAATAAATATGTAGTAGATGCACGTATCTATTAATTTTGACATTCTTGCTCTATGAGAAAACGTCCAATATCTTCATATTTACTATGTTCCAATCGGCAACAGTAAATCCCAAACGCTGTATAGCTCATAGGGTTAAGGTTGTTCCAAGACAACATAGTGGTTAGTCCCGCTGGCTGGCGTACCGATGCGATGGCATTCGAATGGATATTTGTAAATTTATAATGTCTGTGCTCCGTGGGGACTCTCAAAATACAATTCAAGCCGAAATCTCTCTCAATTGGTTTGAGGTAGAGGAGGGTTAAACTCCAAAAAATCCCCCTGATTATTCTCCATCAAAATTAGGGAGGAGCTTAACAGTTAGCAAGGCCCAGCGATACCTAACAGACCTTTGGGAATGGTGTCTGCCTTACTTCAAACTTTACTTGTGGGGGTTTTAAGAGCTGTTGCCACAATATCATGCATTCATTTCCTGGCAACAAGTGAATCTCTAAATTAAACTAAACTCAGCGGCACAAACAGCCTTTAGAGAGCTATGGCGGCAGTGCCCTGATATCTGCTTTCTAGACCGTGGGCTCCGGGGTGCTCGTGCAACTTTGCCTGGACAAGTGGTCAGCCTGTCGCGGGCCCCCCCCGAGCGAACTTGGTACGCATTTTATCGACCCCCTAAAGGAATGAAAAGGTGAGTTCACCTTGCCCAGCCCTAGGATCAAACCCCGGACCTGTGTTGCTGCTGCGCGACTAGCTATCCACTGCGGCACCAGGTCTCAAGCGAATCTCTACTTTGTAATATATATTTCAACTCTGTTAGTGGAAAAGAGGCTCGTACTATCATCATGCCATAAATTGCCTGTCCTTCTCATGTTAGCCTACATGACAACAAGCAACCAATTAGCGGTTTAATCAATCTACCAGCTTCTTGTGATAAACAATGGATAAGTCATATTATTTATACCAAAAAAGAAGGTATAAACATTAGTGGTGAAAACGTAATTCATGATGGATGGAAACTGAAAGAAACAGATTACATCAATTGTCACAGTATAAAAGGTAACACTATAGCCAGGTGTTGAATCAAGAAAATTTGCGGGTTTTACTATTAATTTTTAAATTTACTGCAAATTCAACCTCTCATGGTGTCGTGACAAACTAAAAAAACTATTCTCATAAAAATATATTGAAATTCATGAAATCAAGGCAATGAGACTGGTGTTTGTAAACAAATTAATTAATACCTTACGCTAGATTAAATTTTCATAAATCCTCAACACAGTAAATTAAGTTTTATCATATCAACTCTCAACTCTTAAGTTCAATGAAATGATAAATCCTCCCTGGTGTTTTGTTAAAATCAAAATATTAATATTCATGTAAAATGCATTACTGACACAAAATCAAGAACATGCTATCTCTCACTAAACTAATTAATCAGCTTTGCTTCCTGTAAACACATAAATTTCAATACAACCTTAGAGATAGCCACAAACACTTAAAAGTAAAACACAGAACATTTCAGAACACCAGGAAAAGATAAATTTTACACTAAGAATCAAAACAACAGTTCAGTTAAATTAATAAATCTGATCGTATAGTCATAAATAACATTAAATTTCTCCTACGCCCGTAATAAACTACCCAGGTTCGAATGGAAGTTTAACCATGTTCTCCGATAGGATCACATGGGTGACCTGCAGTAGACCACAAGATAAAACACAAATAAACATACAATATTAAATCAAATAAAAACATTTATTTAATATTCCAAAAGATTATCCATTCAGAATAGCTGGCCAGACTACTCCTACAAACATTTACTAAAAATTACTCACAATTCTTCATGCGACAATCTGTACCATGATCAATATTGTATTCAAAATTATTAGTTATGTACCTTACAATAATTTCGTAATTATCGCAGAACCATGCTAAGTAGTGCGAAACAATTTTTTTTATTCTTTATATATTTCCAAATCTTAATGAAACAATTTGCAATTTCTATTAATTTTAGAAGGTTACTCAAGCATTTAAACTCACACTACATATACAAATATTTTAAATCAATTTTCGTTAAAGTGAAAGATGAAGTTTTTACCTACTAATCGATTTCATAAAATCCTAAATCAGTTAAGGGCTATTGCCCTTAACTGATTTAGTTCCAGTCGTGGACACATATAGAATTAAATACAAAATCAAAAAATAATCAACTCACGGTGGAGAAAAATTCCTGTCCAGATTTCGTCTCCCAATTTGTCTACGAAACACTCGTAAAAGAAGTTCAAAAATCTTTCTTCATCAATGTCGCACCAAATTGTCCATTCGCCTGATGGAAAAAACTTCCTGATGGATACAGACCTTCTGCATGCAAGGAGGTCTAACTTAACATGAATGTCCACCGACATTTCGATGATGTACTCAACAAACATAAGTGCAAGCCACAGAAATCTGTAAGTGAAAGCCCACCTACTTCTCAATGATGTTCTCGCTGAAGTTAAGAGCAAGTCGCAGTAATCTGCAGGTGAATGACATTTTTCTCCTAATTTTTTTAGCAATCTGGAACTACAGAGTGAGCTTTAAATCACATTTTTCCTCAAGGAAAAAACATCAGTGAGAATAGGACACAGCCGCAGACCTTCAGAAAGGATTCGCCGACGACGATACGATGGGAGCCCGCATCGTTCTCGGGCCAATTCTCGCACGGACAACCCCGAGAAGGGGCCGCCAGTCTCTCTCTCTCTCCCCTCAAAAAAGACTCGAAAAATTGACAAAATCTTGAAAAAATCTCTCTCGCCACGGGGGGTGACCAAATTTAAAACCTCGCGAGGCTCAAAAAGTGCACCGCCTCTAAAATTACTACTGGTTAAAAAAATCCATAAAATTAAAACTCACAAGTGCTACACAAAACAGTAACCCTCTCTAACCACTAGAAACAGACCAATAAATACCCATCAAAATTCTAAGAAAATCAGTCCTATCTTTTTACAGTGACAAGCCCCTAGTTTTCAAGCTCAAAAACAAAGTAGTAAATCTGTTAACGTTGCGACTCTTCAGACAAATCCTAAATTTTTGTACCGTCACAATTCTATCAAGAATCGGCGCCTGATCGCCTTTGAACGAGAAAAACACATGTTCGCCCCCGCAAGAAAAGGGGACGAAAAATGCAGCTGGCCACCGACCCTTGACCCCAAAATTCTCCTCCCGTGAGAACGCAAAAACTGGATATCGCTGTACAAGCTTTTCTACTAACTTAAAGAAATTTTACCCAAATCAAAAGAAATAATTTAGCAACAGTATAATTTAAAAATTACAACTCAAACATGAACATTAAAATTTCACTATTCACTGTAAAATAATAAAATTAATAAGTATTGTAAAATAACACTTAAAAAATCTGCACAACACAGGTCAGTCTTAACACATAGACTTTCTAGGCACTTACCAAGGATCCCACGACCTTGGGGTCCCCATGCTAATGAATTTATATTTCATTCAGATTTCATTTCTATGATTGTTTGTCGTAGGGGTGCCAGCTGATCGATTTATCTACATGCTATAATCCTGTTTAGGCGGACCTCTTTAATGCTAGATAAAGTGACACGGAAACAATAACACTACTCTGGTATTTAACAGAGAGTCATGTTGCTAGCTAAATTCTTTCAAATGCATAATATTTTGATGAGAAACAGAAATAAAAAACATTTCATGAATTTTGTATGTCAAGAGAGACTATTACTGCAAAAACTGGATGCATGTTTATTTTGACTGATAGAATCCTGCAGTAGCAAAAGAAGTTATGCAAAGTACAATAAAGTTATAATAATCACTAAGAGTAATGGTTCTAATCAACATCCTTTTCTTCAACATCAACAAGGCTGAAATAACTTGAAAGAGCGTTTTTCGTTTTGACATTTTAGTGCGGTGTAAAGAATTAATATAATAGGTTATAAATTGTGTGTCCCGATACAGGTTTTGGTAGACCTCAGAACGTATTGAATGCTCTTTTTCTTAACATATAGCGATATATTACATTTACCTTAATTACAAATTAAATCTTAAATCAAGATTTTTTGTCGATTGTTAGTAACAATACATGCTTACTATTACATCCTTGTTATCAAAGGAACTATATGCAAGTAAATCGCAATAAATCTCGACTTTTCATGTGAGTTGAGATAAAATGCAACTATGCGCAGATGCGTCGCTAGCCTAAGAAGTTGGAGAAACATTACCGAATACCACTGTAGAGCTATTTACAATTTTCAGAGTTAAAATTGTGAAAAATCTGCTAACCCTTATCGAGATTCGAAACACAAATCTTCCGGGAGCTAGTCTGGCGCGCTACGAATTAGACCAAAGGAGCACGCATGGAGAAAGGAGATAATTCCTTATAACGGAACTATTCGGTGGAGGATGGAAAAATGAGCAAATGCAATAATTGCAATTGGAAATAAAGATTGATATTCTGTACAGCAGGGCTGTGATACCAACAGTATTAAACAAATAAAGAAAGCCTAAGAACTTATCCTGTACGATTTGTTCGTATGAGAAACGATAATCTTCACTATCGCTTTAAAATATTCCCAATACTTTCGTGTGAAAATTAGAATTTAAAAACAACATGAAAATATTAATTGCTCACAACATTAAAATTTTCTTAACAGAATAATATTCACAAAGTGGAGCACAAATTTCAACACGTTTTGCATAAAACTTGTTCACCTGACAGCTTAAATGTATTGCATTGAGAATACCTCTGTATCGAATATATACGACATGGAATTTATAAAACACAGTTTAACAGATTTTTGTATCACATGTTCAAAGAGTATGTGTCACAGCAACAATCACATTTTCTTTTTCTTATGTTCATTAAAAATGCCATAATCCTTCATCATTTCTTCACGATATTTAATAATATGCATGCAGTTTCATTTACTTTGCATTATAATTTTATGCATAAATCTCATTTCCACTGAGTTCTTCAGTTTGTAAAACAGGCTGACATTAGGATTTGATTTAAGTCAGTTTCAAAAATTTTATTTTGGCAAACTTCTTAAACCTTTTCAGAATCGGGGCTGAATCCTAGCAAAAGAAATAAAACTCAATACTTTTGATTTATTTGAGCACAATGACGTGAAGTAAAAAAGAATCGGGCTTGTTTTTGTACGCTTGTCTGTGTTGCATGTAGGGTGGAGATATTTTTTTCTCTTTATGGTCGTAATCATCTACTGCGTCGGAAATGATATTCGGGTAGTTGTTCAGAATCACAAACTACCATCATATTCGTAATTTATTTCCCCAGAAATGCAATAAACACACTTCTTTATAGTTCGCTCTAGACTCTCTTCCCCTACACAGTATAGATAAATCACCACATTTCGAAGCAAATGTGACACCATGAGAAGAACTCTCGTATAGGAGGATAAAATCAGTTTGGTTCAGCTCAAATGAAGAAAAAATGAAAAATGAGGCAATACCAGTGCATACAAGGTTGAACAGTTTGTAATCTTGTGAACTATAAAGTATCAAAAATTCTCTTATATGCAGTAGAAGCAAAATTAAAGTCTATTCTATCAATACAAGCACGATTCTATTTTCAATTATAATATATTATAATTCACATTTTTAAATGAGATTTTTAAAGTTTAATTAAATTACTGTAACTAAAATCGCTAATTACTTCATAAAATTATGCAGGATAACATATTTGTTGATGTCTCAATAGCTTATAGCTGAAGCAAACTAACTTTGAATCTATAATAGATGATTTCAGCTCGATCGCCTTTGCTTAGGAAATAATAAAATGATTTTAAACAAAAGTACCAGTTATTTTTTTAAATAACCTTGACACAGCTGCAGACTAAATTTTTGTAACAAACATAAAACTACTTGCTGTAAATAATGTCACGTGATATATTAACTTTTAAACTGGCAAGAGGCTTTCGTTATTACACGATCATGCAAAATATGTTAAAGTACAGATTCACCTCTAAAAGAAACCATAGAAGACCGAAGCGCGGCTTTTCCCTCGTCTGATTGCGAATTAAATATATTACAACTGAAGTAGCACGTAATCTAAACATTGGCTTCCCATAACTAACTATTTAACATTATGTTGTAAGCAAAAGAAAATAGAAGTTTTAGTAAATAATCAAGCCAAAATTATATTTTGGATTGCTACTTACTAACTTTACAATCTCCCCTGGTTAACTAAAGGATATCGTTATTTCTATTTCCTTAGCTTTTCAGTAAATGAGTTGGTGACTGATGCCGAATTTCGGCAATAATTGTCGAACTTCTTCTTTTCCTTTTTAGATTGGGAAAGAGGGCCATTCTTGGGCTTTTTATCAACGTTATTCGTATCCGTAGCGGTTTCATCCGTACCGAAGCAAAACTGAAGTTGGAGTTAATTAATTTTCGTGTGCTTTCACAACGTTTGCTAATTCTCCGTTTACAATTTTAACCGTTTCACAACTAATCTTTTTTGCTTACTTAGCTCTTGCGATGTTATGATAATGAATATAATATCAGTTAGCATTTGATGTATTTTACTGGAATTTGCTAAAACACTTGTAGATGCAAATGGTATCCTGGAAACGTGCATTCATAAATTACACGCGAAATATATATGCAATTTACGAATGCTACTTCGTGCAAAAAATTGCAACTTGAACGTAAAAATGCCATAAAAATACGTAATATACGCAAGTTAAACGCAAAATTTAGGTAGATTCATGCGAATGAACGCCCTAAATTAGTAGTTTTTAAGTTTCAAGAGTTTACGTATATTTTTAGTGAAATTTAAGTACATTTTTCGCATACGTGTAAATCTTTTCATATCTTTACTTCATATATTTTTAGTGAAAATTTACGTAAATCTGCGCAATTTTTTTATTTTTCATAAACGCATATTTCATCCGGAAATTTTAATATTTTCCCTGTTCTTTTACTATAGGTATAATTTTGTTAAAAATTCAGGTAAATCTCCTGTGCCTTTTATTGTGTATTAGCGTTCATTTTTGGCAAAAAATTGCGCGAATCAACTATTTTCTCATTAAATCTACCATTGCGTTTTATGCCCTTATTTTTCATGAAACCTGCATACGTTCTCAGATACGTACATTTATTTAGTTATTGCTTATATATCTTAAATATCTAAGAAGGAATTATTCGTGATTTTTACCTTGTTCGAAGTAAAGGAAGTATTGTGATCGCGAAAAATTTCGGGTATCGTATTTCAACGAAAATAACCACTTTGACCGCTCTCGATTCCACTTGAATAATGTTTTTGCGTTACATCTGTACGTACGGATAGAATAAAGGACTCTTTTTCTGAAAACAGATTTTGGATTCAGAAGAGATTTTTTCTTGACGTCTATATGTACGTATTTTTTTTTTTTTTTTAATTTGGCTTATATATTTCTAAATTATATTTGTCTAAATTCTTTAAAATGTTTAATGATATTTTATAGTATATAATTTGGTTATTCTTCAAAATTAATATATAAAAATCTGTAAACATAAATTTTTCAACACATGTAACAATTCTCTTAATATTTTTGTTATGAACTTTATTGGAAACAGCCTCTGTATGTCATATGTATATTTGTATATTCATTGTAATTCTGTAAAATTTTATTTCAAATAAATGCCGCTGATAGCGGATGGTGGATAGTTTCCATCAATAGAGCACAAAAGCTGAAAGTCGAAAAGATGGTGCAGCTGCTCTATTGATGGTCTCCTGTCTCCTGTATGTACGTACGTATTTATCTCTCATAACTCAAAAACAAGTAGCCTCAGAACGTTGAAATTTTGTGTATGGGACTGCTATAACACCTAGATGTTGCCCTTCCTTTTGAGTTGCAATCGGTCGATTTATATACCCACTCTGTTACCCGGCTTGGTAAGCTAAGTTTTTATTCTTGGCAATTTGCTCATTTTTGCTTTAAAAGCGATTGAATTATATTGTTCTTATGTTCCTGTTAACGTTTTTATGTCTTTAATTAATCTGCATGAATTAGTTTTAGAATTATAAGCAATTTAAAAGTTGTTTAAATTCCACTAAGCCTAACTACTCTTGCTATTTGTTTATAGTTGAAACTTAGTAGCATAGTGTATTAAGTCAGGACAGTTTCGACACTAACTTCAGTGTGTTTTTGCGAAGTGGGGCACAAAAGTTTTGTGCACTGAAAAATCTGTCTTTCCGCCTAATTTAAATTAATTTAAACTCTCATTTTAATTGTAAAAATTGTTTTTTAATTTTTTTGCTCTGTTTGGTGTTTTAGGTTTTTCTGTATTTTAGAAATTTTAATGAAGATATTTAAAGTTTTTTTTGCTCTTTCTCTTTGTCGCGAAGTGAGAACTGAATTCATTGAAGAGAAATATATTTCTAATCAAATTCGGGGAAATAAGAATCAATAAATTCGTAGCAAGAGGCAAGATTACGTCTAAGAGCCTTGGCCACCATACAGGTGACAGTTCGACTTTGAACACTTCTGCCCGCAAAGTTTAAAGAAACCAACCCAGGGGACTGGTCCGACAAACTCCCACCCTTATTTCCCTACCACCGCACCTCTTGAAAGCACTTTCGGCTAGCCGCGTATTACCCCCATGCTGCAGAGATAGACATTTAGAAACGTCCACGACTTCACCGGGATTCCAAACCGGGCCCTTCGGTACGGCAGTCAGAGTCGCTAAACACTATTGTGCTAGTAAGCCGGCATCTATCATCAAACTATCGCTTCAAGAATCGTCATCGTTTCGTCCAAGCCCTTGGTGGCAGTTGTTGGACAGGTTTCTGCCTTCTTCTCTGCTGGGAGTTCAACGGTGAAGAGCCAGGCCGAAGCCCGACCTTCACCCTTGAACTCCAAGCAGCGAAGAGCAGAAACCTGTCCAACAACTGCCACCAAGGGCTTGGATGAAACGATGACGATTCTTGAAGCGATAGTTTGATGATAGATGCCGGCTTACTAGCACAGCAAGAAGGCAAGATTGCGCCTGTCTTTGGCAAAATCCTTGGTCACCATACAGGTGACACTACGACTTTGCTCACTCCCGACCTCAATTTTGAAGGAGGGTACCCCAGAAGAATGGGTCAGAAAGATTTCCCACACCTCTTCCCCTACCACCAACCTCTGGAGGCAACGTTGGGTTCGCTGCATATTTAGGGTGCCCATGCCGCACAGATGCTATACATTTACAAACATCCATGCATTCGTCGGGATTCGTACCCGGGCCGTTCGGTACGGAAGTCAGCGTCTCTAACCACTATCCTGGTTGGGCGGCCTGATATAACTTAATTAATAATAAAAAATATCCTTGCTCTTTAAAAGAACCTGGTTGAATTCCAAAACTTAAACTGAAAATTCCCAGTACTTACGAAAAGCACGTCCAGTACTTATGACTGGAGGTCCTTTTCCTATTCTTCAGTAACTTAAATTGATTAGAAACTTTATCAGAAATTCTGTCATAAATTTAAAAACCTTGTCTGAATATAACAATTCAAATAAGTGTTTTAAATTGATTACATCAAAATAAGCTTTTCATTCAGTTTAATCCATTTGTAAAAGTATTTTATGCAAAAGTGAAATTACCGTTACTTATTTATGGAAATCAGTATGCGAACTGACTATACAAGCAGTACGCATATTGAGTGAAACGTTTTTATGCCGATTCTTCTATTCAGAGATAATTCTGTGAGTCTGAAATTTGCTCGTTTTCGAATTTGTGTCCCTTACATTTAGTTTCACTACTCACAACGTTTTATAAACGGCTCGCCAAGCACACAAATTATTCTATCAGTATGTTTTGTAAGATACTCCTTAGCACTGCGAGAGAAGTTTTTTTTTCACTTACTTCCTCATCTGAGAAAACCTCTTCACAGTACTTGCTTTTTGATGTTGAGAAGCCCAGAAATTCACTTTCATAAAATGTGGATTATATACAGGGTTAAACATTCATTTTAGATAGGGTTGCCAATGACATACCAGCAACAGAAAGTCTAGCATCTATGTGTATGCGCATGGACGTGCAATATTTACATCCGTAACAGTTAGTGTTACCATTTGAAGAGCCTCTAGCTTTGAAATATTGAATTGTGGCAAAATGTTCTATCACCATATGGCATGTTGCTATATTCCAAATTTGTCTTAAATTTAATTCCTAGACTAAAATTCAGTCACATCTCTGAGGAAAAGTCATAAAGATGTTTTTCTTAACCAAAAAAGGATACTATGTACTTGCTGTGACAACTTGCTAACAGACGTAGCCTTTCAACCGCAGTTTTAATACTTCGAATGTAACTTTTACGAATTCATCAGTGAGTTGCCACTTTTAATGGAGAGAAATAGAAACAATATCATAACTTTTCAATCAGCCCTTTTACATTAAGTCCAAATTGCATATTAACTTTTATTTATATTTTCATTTTGAGAACTGAACTTTCAACTCAAAATTTGAGAACTGAAAGCGTTCTCTTGGCGAACTTTAACGTTGGATAACTGCGCACTTTTGTTCCAGCTTTCTCATCGTTAAGACTCTACTTCGCTCGCTGATGTGTCGCTTTGCTTCTGCTAATAATATCTATTGTTCTAAAAATATAATCTGTATAAAATTGTGGGGTGCATAGCATACCCACAATGACGATGTGCAATGAAAAAGAAAATGTGTCCCAAGAATTAGTCATCAAGGAATAAAATTTTGTGCGGAATTTATGACTACGTCTGTCTTCGAGTGTCGTCTTTCTAACTATACAGTAAAGCCTTTGCAAGTTATTACAACGAAACGAACCATTGCCAATCCGTTGCAGCTTTCTCCAAGTTATCCTATTACATGTACCGATACACACACGTATAGAAAGCATCAATAAAATAAATCGTATTTATGTGTTGAGGCTTTAATGCACTTATTCGAAAATGGAAAGCTGTGTATGCAAGATAAGTAAAAAAATAAAGAAGCTTTAAATTCTTAAATATTGTTAAAAATATGCATTCCGCATTCTATTATCGTCATTCAAACCTTCACAAACCTTCAAAAGATAAAGTTAACGAAACAGCGAAAATGAAATAAACCAAAAACAAACGTATTGCAGGCAATCTTGAAATTGCGTTCACAAAGGAAAAAATATTATCTTTTCGATAAAAATATCGTCATCGTCATCGGCCGTTCCATCGAGTTGAAATAATAACAAGCATTTTCATGTTCAATGTCTCTGAGGAATATTCGACCAAAGATTGCCAAATTGCAAGCCAAAATAAGAAAAAGAAAATAATTTCCTTCATTTGGTATAATATCTTCACGACATATATTCACAATATTTTATTCATACCCCTAGTGACTGTTTTAACTGTTCACCACACGACCTTCCAAATAATATCGTCCGCTTGAAAGATTCTTCCGCGAAAGCCTTCTGTTGCCTATTTGCATAAAATAGCAAGAAAAAAAAATAAATTCTGCTCGAATTGTTTTTATTCTTTCAATCTTTTCGAAACACTTTTCTTCCTCACCGCTTTGTGATGAGCTTTATTTCATTTCTTTTTAGAAACATAAACATATTTTTCAGCCCCATTTCAATGACAACAGAATGAAAAAGAAGCGCCATTTTCTTTTCCCGTTTCCATAGTAACAAACCGCTTTTGCTTCAGGTGTAACGCTCAGATTTACCGAAGTTTGTATATTTATATATTTCCTTGTCTTGTTTCAGTTTTTTTTTGGGGGGGGGGCAAGATTCGTTTCCGATGTGCATTTTTAATTTTTGTTCTTTTTCCCCCCTTTTCTTTTGTTTCAGTGGTTGCAACTGCCCAGTAATTGATTTTTGAAAACCGTTTTTTTTTTCATTTCCCATTTTTCCCCTTTTTTATTCGATTTAGGACTCATTTTTGGTTGTACAATACCACAAATTAATTGTTCTTCTGTTTATTTCATTTTTTTTTTTGTTGTTGTTCATTTCTGAATTAATAAAAAGATTGAAAGTAATGTAAACGAAATAAACGCTTAATGAGAAAGCTGTAGATTTCTTTGACAAACTATTTGAGTGCATATGCAAGTAAAAAAATCTGTATATATCAAATAAAATACATTTTTTTCTTTTCATAACTATAGCTCTTTCGTATTTATTGACGATAATATATCTCAAGTAAAAAAAAATGCTAAATTAAATATAATAAATTATACAAATTAATATGGTCAATTAAAAATATTAAAAAAAATGTTTTAACGTATTTTTAAAGTTTTTACTGTCATAATCCGAAATAAATTATGGGTTGATAAAAGCAATGCTTAGATTTGCTCTTCAAATTTAACAACAAATAGGATAAATGCACAAAGAATGGTGTATAAAAATAGTTTTTAGTTAAATGCTTAATATATGGCTCTACAAGTATCTTTTATTCATTGCCTTTTATTCAAGTGTACATGTTTATGAAAATTGCCAGTTAAATGTATCATAAATTACATCAATTTAAAAAATAATTAAAAGTAATATAAATCTATCAATTTTCGTGAAGTATGCCTATTTTAAATTATTTACTTCGTTCAATACATGTAGTTTTAATGTGAAAGATAATTTAAAGCTCTTGTTTTGCAGAATGGTAACACCTTTTTGAATTCACAGTTTACTACCCTTAGTGAATGAGAAATTAAAGGTCATAAAATACTCGAAACAGATGCACCTTTGATCTGATAATTTGCTAGGCTGTATGTATAGTAAATGCTATGGTAGCATTACATAATGTAATGTGTTACGTTTGCAAAACTCTGGACACGCACTCACATGAGATTTTTCCTATATTACTTATATTATAAACTGTCTTTGAAGCAAGCTTAATAACTTTAAAACAACTAAAGTTTAAATATTATCATAAAATTAAGAAATGTATAAAGTGAAATTAACAAGAAGTTTCAAAACTTAAAAAGCAACTTGCATTTATTTACTGTAAGTTAAATAATATTTGCAATGTGCTAAGATTTGCATCTAAACACTATCGCTTAAATCTGCAAACAAATATTTGGAATAAACTTCAGAAATTATTTCGAGCAAACATGCCATCGAATAAGTAAAGAAATACAATAAAACAAGACATTCATGCGAGGTATGATATTTCTAAACATGCCTGAAAATGGCCTTTAACAAGCTGTGGTTATTGATTGGGAATATTTATTTAATGATACGCGTAATTCGTTACGCATTCATAATGCCACATACCACAAATAAATACTACAAACAAAATACCACATACAAATACCAAAAATTACATGAGAAGAAAATCATGAAAATGGCATTCAATCAATCGAATCTTTCACCGTAGAAGTTGAGATAAACTGCCAGAGCTCAGCTATTCTAACCACTCCGGACATCAGTAGGAAAATATTTATTTTGTAAAAAGTACATGACATTAAATGGTGATTATTTTGAGAAACTAAAACATTAAATGTAGAATTTTAAGAACAATTTCCGAAGAACTGAAAATTGTACTGATTCCTGTAATGTTTAGTACTCTTCACATGTATAACGAGAAACAAATAAAATGATTTTAGTAATACGCTATGTTATAAGTAATATAAAATATTTTGCTAAAAATGTAACAATTTACAAATGCAGATGATAAATCTTGCGATGTATTTCAATTTCAAAATGAAATTACACGAAAGCATTGCCGATCGAAACAGCTCAACAGATATTTGGAGTGTCCAAATGTGAGTTACTGATTGACAATTTTGAATAAATTATTTTATTACAAGAAACATTTTGATGTTTACATATATTTATATATTTCCTTGTCTTGTTTCAGTTTTTTTTTGGGGGGGCAGGATTCGTTTCCGATGTGCATTTTTAATTTTTGTTCTTTTTCCCCCCTTTTCTTTTGTTTCAGTGGTTGCAACTGCCCAGTAATTGATTTTTGAAAACCGTTTTTTTTTTCATTTCCCATTTTTCCCCTTTTTTATTCGATTTAGGACTCATTTTTGGTTGTACAATACCACAAATTAATTGTTCTTCTGTTTATTTCATTTTTTTTTTTGTTGTTGTTCATTTCTGAATTAATAAAAAGATTGAAAGTAATGTAAACGAAATAAACGCTTAATGAGAAAGCTGTAGATTTCTTTGACAAACTATTTGAGTGCATATGCAAGTAAAAAAATCTGTATATATCAAATAAAATACATTTTTTTCTTTTCATAACTATAGCTCTTTCGTATTTATTGACGATAATATATCTCAAGTAAAAAAAAATGCTAAATTAAATATAATAAATTATACAAATTAATATGGTCAATTAAAAATATTAAAAAAATGTTTTAACGTATTTTTAAAGTTTTTACTGTCATAATCCGAAATAAATTATGGGTTGATAAAAGCAATGCTTAGATTTGCTCTTCAAATTTAACAACAAATAGGATAAATGCACAAAGAATGGTGTATAAAAATAGTTTTTAGTTAAATGCTTAATATATGGCTCTACAAGTATCTTTTATTCATTGCCTTTTATTCAAGTGTACATGTTTATGAAAATTGCCAGTTAAATGTATCATAAATTACATCAATTTAAAAAATAATTAAAAGTAATATAAATCTATCAATTTTCGTGAAGTATGCCTATTTTAAATTATTTACTTCGTTCAATACATGTAGTTTTAATGTGAAAGATAATTTAAAGCTCTTGTTTTGCAGAATGGTAACACCTTTTTGAATTCACAGTTTACTACCCTTAGTGAATGAGAAATTAAAGGTCATAAAATACTCGAAACAGATGCACCTTTGATCTGATAATTTGCTAGGCTGTATGTATAGTAAATGCTATGGTAGCATTACATAATGTAATGTGTTACGTTTGCAAAACTCTGGACACGCACTCACATGAGATTTTTCCTATATTACTTATATTATAAACTGTCTTTGAAGCAAGCTTAATAACTTTAAAACAACTAAAGTTTAAATATTATCATAAAATTAAGAAATGTATAAAGTGAAATTAACAAGAAGTTTCAAAACTTAAAAAGCAACTTGCATTTATTTACTGTAAGTTAAATAATATTTGCAATGTGCTAAGATTTGCATCTAAACACTATCGCTTAAATCTGCAAACAAATATTTGGAATAAACTTCAGAAATTATTTCGAGCAAACATGCCATCGAATAAGTAAAGAAATACAATAAAACAAGACATTCATGCGAGGTATGATATTTCTAAACATGCCTGAAAATGGCCTTTAACAAGCTGTGGTTATTGATTGGGAATATTTATTTAATGATACGCGTAATTCGTTACGCATTCATAATGCCACATACCACAAATAAATACTACAAACAAAATACCACATACAAATACCAAAAATTACATGAGAAGAAAATCATGAAAATGGCATTCAATCAATCGAATCTTTCACCGTAGAAGTTGAGATAAACTGCCAGAGCTCAGCTATTCTAACCACTCCGGACATCAGTAGGAAAATATTTATTTTGTAAAAAGTACATGACATTAAATGGTGATTATTTTGAGAAACTAAAACATTAAATGTAGAATTTTAAGAACAATTTCCGAAGAACTGAAAATTGTACTGATTCCTGTAATGTTTAGTACTCTTCACATGTATAACGAGAAACAAATAAAATGATTTTAGTAATACGCTATGTTATAAGTAATATAAAATATTTTGCTAAAAATGTAACAATTTACAAATGCAGATGATAAATCTTGCGATGTATTTCAATTTCAAAATGAAATTACACGAAAGCATTGTCGATCGAAACAGCTCAACAGATATTTGGAGTGTCCAAATGTGAGTTACTGATTGACAATTTTGAATAAATTATTTTATTACAAGAAACATTTTGATGATGCTTATTCTGTGACAAAAAAGTCTTAAAATAGAGAACAAATAATATACTAGGGAAATATTCAGAATCTGTGTTTCAATATTTAGAATAAGGTCAATATAAATAAAATTCAAAAATACAAATGTCTGCCACTGTAATTTTAATTAATAAATGATGTTTCGAATATTAGTAATTCGTATTCTGTAGAAAATAGTTTGGTTTTTTTTTGGTTGGACTGTCTTGTAATATGTTCACATTTTCCATTTCTTTCAAAATATGTAAATTCACCTAGCATGAAGAAGAGATAGGACGTTAGAGTAATACATGTTGATCAAAAAATGCGGTTATAAATATCCTTAAATATTTTCCTGTACACATATATTCTGAAAGTAATGCAGCAGATGGTGTGAAGAAGTAGGTATAAAACGTTTCGTTCAATGAAAAATCAAATTTTTCATAGCCCTCCTAGAGCAAAAACATAATTAGTAAAATGATCTCAAATGAATTACATAAAAAAGTCTTATATATGAATAATGGCCTAAGCTAATAGCAATTAACAGTATCACGGGATTAATTTAATGATGAGCGTTATTTTCCTAAAATAAAAGTGTTCATCGCCAAAAAAAATTTATTTCTCCCGAAATTCGATTGAAATTGCTTTTCACAAGCAGCGAAATGTGATCTAAATTAATTAAATCATTTTGGGATATATCAGCAAATTTTTCAAACAAATTGTACCGCAGTTTTCATGAAAGGCTAATATAAATTCTACTAACTGAACATTTCATGAACAGGGACAGCGTAAAATCAGAGCATTTCTATTTCCGACGTATAAATTGTTCTCATAAAACTTTCAAACCTACTCTGAGAAATGGGTTTAGCTAGATATACATATCAAGGACCAGTATTTAAGGAAATAAAATCTGCTACTATGTTTGTAGTATATCCCATAGAATAATTAAAGTAATTTTCTTATCGTAAAATATATCTCGGAATTTAAAGTGCAGTTAATTCATTGTAGATTATTTTTTAAAAGGAGACTACCTACAGTTTTATATTTTAAAATTAAATAAAATTTCTTTAAAATTAGGAAACAGGTGACAGATTTATTATGAGATCCTCTAACGTCCAAAGGTGTGCTGATTATTCAAAATAATATTTATAATTGCGTGCCTTATTACGTAAAAGATGCGCAATTGCAATTTGTATTACTTTTTATTCGTGTGGCTAAGTAGGTTCTGGTTACAAATATTTGTTATTACATTTGTTTTTTAATTTTTGCCCCTCAGTGGACGCACATTTGCTCGGAAGCAGTATTTCAGAAATGGATGAAGTAATCAGTCCTTCAGTCGTCTTGTCCTCGAGAACTTTGCCCAAGAAGCTCTTTTGTTGACCAATATTACACCCCCGAAAACATGAGAAAGACATATATATAACCGAATCTTAAGTGGATGTCATATCCACATCCTTAGTCTCGGCCAAAGCAATGCTTTTACTAATGTATCATCCAGGATAACAGTTTTTGATTGTTTAGTCCTTAAATTAGATTACATTAGTTCTAATAAAGAATTACTAAGCTTGCTTAACATTCTGGTCCAAAGCAAGGCAGTCGGAGCTTTTTGATCTAATTAATGCATCAGAAATTATAAAAATGAGTTATGATAATTTTTAATTATTTCATTTAACTTGACATTCATTCTTTCGTTGAACTTTCATTATCCATTGTGCAATAGTCGGTTAAATAATCCTTTAGATGTTTTCTGTAGGATTCAAAGTCCATATGATATAACCACCTGTAAAATAAGAGACTGTATCTACTGTTTCCAAATTATTTTACTTTTAAAAATACTGTTTGCCTGTACACAATACAGATTTATGTTCTGTAATTCCGATTAAAACTCGATTTTTTTTACTATGAATAACGTGCCAACATTGCTTTACAAACAAGAAATCATATTTGTTGATTGGTTGTTAGGGAACTTTTAAAATTTCATTTAAATTTAAATTTACGACTTTTTTAAAAATTCACATAACGCAAAATTAGAAAAGGAATTAATAAAATTTCGGTATGTTGTGAATGCACAAAATATGGGTAAATACTATCTGCTTTATTACTTATTACTGTAAAATCAAAAAGAAATTTCATTTTCGATATCTAGTGTTACTAATGTATTGGTGCGTGCATATGAGTTCATAACAGATTGAACGCACAAGTCCGATAATAGGTTAATTAAAATTTATTCTTGTCAAAAGAAATATATCTGAACGCTTGAACTTTATCAGAGATATTCATACAAGTGTTCACAATATCACGCAGTATAATCAGTAGTTATACTTCAAATTACTAAAAACGTTAATGTGCAATGCAAAGCGTTATCTAAAGAGAAGATTACTTTAGATATCTCAGTTCACGCGGAACTAAACAAATCCCAATAAAAATAACTAAGCAACTGAACTGAGAACTCTCGTCGGCTTTAAATAGTTTTTAGCCGGCCGCGCGAGATTTTTCTAGTAATTTCTGCTTCTCGAAATTTCTGGAAAGCAAAAAGAGTGAAATTATAGTTACAGCCAACATAGTGTTCAATTACATTTATTCATTTAAATATAAATTTCCGAGATAAACTTTTGCACAATGTTAAATACACGTGTCCCTGTATTTTTACTTTTTCAACATAACTTTCTTTTAAAATTCATCTCGCACTGCGTTGCAGAGGGATATACAACAATGTTAATTATAATTCTATTAAAATTAGCTACCTAAATACAAAATTCGCAACAATATATAACAACAAATCAGGTGTTGGTATTTTATGCCAACTACAGTGTTTCAAATCATCTCGCACAACAAGAAAACATTTGTTTTGCAAGCTGAAAACCGAAGTATTGTTTCAATGTACTGTAATCTTATTAAATTTGCATATGTTCCCTGTGTTTTTACTAGCTTTTCCTCTTTTCTGGTTCATCTTAATGTAAGACTGCAATATTTGACATAAGTAAAACAAAAAATTATATTAATTTACTGTTTATGCTCTCGTTAAGACTTTATATAAATAATAATCTGCTAATAATTACTATTTGCCAGAGTCGTCCTCAACGGTATGGTGCTTATCAAAGCTGTCTGCTAAACCACTGAACTGGAATTCGTTTAGTTTGGTTCATTTGATTATGGTAAAGCACTCGAAGGTTATCTGCCTAAAGGGAGATATGCCTTCGTGGAGGGTTTTTTAAGGAAAGCTGGCTAATATACACGTTACACATGGGGAAAACTACGAAGACGCCCATGAAGCCAGCCCGCTCGGGGTATTTGAACCTCGGATCAAACTACCAGTGTTCAGCGACTCTGCCGCACGCCGCTGGTGGATCTGAGACTCTTTCGGGAGAAAGAATAAACTTTGGTTTATGTGATTTCGTTATGGATGACTTAAATTCTGTCAAGCCAAAATTTTCTCGAGCGTTTAGTGGTTGCAACAGAAGGCCACAAGATCCTCAGAGACTATTCCATGGAATGTTGTCAGGAAAAAATTGTAATTGAACTGGACAAAAAGTTAGTACGAAGCAAAAGGAAGAATTGTAATCACGAAAAATTTTGGGTATCATTACTTCAAAAAAATTATCTATTTAGACCGCTCTCGAATCCATTTGAAAGGTCTTTTTGCGTGACATCTGTACGTACGGACAGAATAAAGGACTCTTTTTTTCCAAACGGGTTGTGAAATGGATTTAAAATGGATTCAAAAGAGCTTCTTTTCGTAATGTCTGTACGTACGTATGTATGTAGCTCGTATAACTCAAAAACGAGTAGACTCGGTACGTTGGAATTTTGTATATGGGCTGCTATAACGTGTGGTTGTACATTTCCCTTTCTGGTTGCAATCGGCAGCACCAAAAGTATATATATATATATATACCCACCCTGCCACCCGCCATGGAAATCTAAGATTTTTAATCTTATATGTTGGTAAATTGTGTACGTTTTTACTTTAAAGTGACTGAATTATGTTGTTCTTACGGAATTTACTAAGGAATTTATACCTTTAGTAAATCCGCATGCAATAGTTGTAGAATTATCAACAGTTTAAAAGTTGTTTAAGTTTCACTAACCCTAACGAAGCCGTTATTTGTTTACATATGAGACTCTTATTAGGACAGTGAATCAAGTCTTTCTGAACCAACTTCAGTGTCTTTTTGCAGAGTAAGACCAAAAATTAACTTTCAGCTTTGTGTATCGAAAAATGCGTCTTCCTGTCCGCTGGCCGAATTGCTTGTTTCTGCATTGGAACTCTAAAACGTAAAAGTTGTTTTTTTTTAACTGTATTTGGTGCTTTATGTTTTTGTGTATTATACAATTTTTAACGAAGATGTTTTGAGGTTTTATGTATTTTTGTTAATGAAATGCAGCCAAAATATGCAGAATTTAACAGGCAGCGTAAGGTATTCATGTGGTGTCTACACCAGATTTTATTTTTAATAGAATGTGAGATCCTTCCATCTAACTCCGAGCTGATAAAGGGCCAATGGCAGTGAATGATATTTAGAATTCAAAAGACTAATTTTCTCTTATTATTGTCAAAAGGCTTTAATAGTTGTCCAAGCATCTATTTCGTGGAAGCCAAAAAGTACTCATTTTGGATAATAAAAGACCTAATTCATGAGTGAAAACACGTTAATGCATCTACTTTAAAATCTTTTCCTAACTGCTTCGAGTTATCTACTGATAAGCAAGGTCGTACAGTTTTACTTTTTTTGTTCAAATATTTTTATTTCTGCTGATGCAGCATTTAAGAAAACTAGCGATTTTTCTACCAAAAAAAACCTACTGCTTTCGTTCTCTTTTGCCCCCTTGCCATACTCTGAACAATGCGACACCCATCGTCAGCACTGTCAAAAGACGTCCCACTGCGTCCATGGTTGCAGTGAAGACTCGCTGCTGCATCGTTGAAGTGGTCTGCGTGCTTTATCAGGCGGCCATCTCTGCCGGGACGACAGCAGGCACGTGCTCTAGTGTCCATATTGGTAACCACTATCCATTACCTCTCAGCATCCCGATTGTTCTGTTTGGTTGGAGATGGTAGTTGGTATCTGTCCCAACTACTCAGCCTCTGCTTTATGCGAAGTTTATGCCGAAAGAAGGAGATAACAGAATACATTTTCTGGCTGCCTTTTGCTCATAAATTTCGAGAAGGATGAATTTATTTACCCAGTAGTAGGAGTTTTATTTTCTATTGTAGCTCATCTACCCGTTTATCTTCGGATTCATGGCACAGTTTTAGTTCTTCTGAAATGTGCTACATTTGGTCTATTACGAAATAAAGAGGGTTCTAGAAATCATTACGAGAGCTTTTTGGGGGGAAGAGGAATGAAAATCGTTATGCATTAGATATTATTTACATAGCTGGTTTGGTTTTAATTCAGTTTAACTGTTATTGTTTCTGTAAATTATTAAATATTTTTTCATCGCAACCTGCTTTAATAAAAAATCTGATATGTGCACCACATGACTTCTCTGTACCGAATATTACCCATTTTCTCCTGCCTTTCATTTAAGTTTATTTCATTAGAGATATATTTCTCATTCAATTAATTCAGATCTCACTTCGCGACGAGGCAAACATACATAACAACTCAAAATACCTATATTCAAAATTGAAAGATGTAGACAAACATAAAAAACCAAATACAGTTAAAACAATTAAAAATATTTTTTACAATTAAAATCACAGTTTCTACACAAAAAACAAGCAATTCGGCCAGCGGGCAAGAAGGCAGATTTTTCGGTGCACGAAACTGAAAGTTTGCTTTTCGTCTCACTCGACAAAGAGACACTGAAGGCGTAGAAACGGACTTAATTTGTTGTGGACGCTATCTTGAGCCAATATACGGGATAATTTAATAACTTAAATCATAATTCCAGAATGGATTAAGCATAATTTAATTCGCAATAATAAAAGAATACGTTACTTTGTTGTTGCGAAGCTTAGTTTCTTTATATTAGCAACAAATCCACTATTTTACTAAATTTCAAATGTGAATAAATATGGCTGCTATGGTAAAAAAATTAGGCTTAGCCGCACTTAAACGACATTTAAATTGTTGATAATTCTCGAAATATTCCATGCAGATTTACTAAAGGCATAAAAACCTTAACCGGAAGATAAGAACAACATTATTCAATCATTTTTAAAGCAAAAATTGCGCATTTTACCAACATATAAGAGTAAACCAGCTGATCTCACTGAGCTGAGTAACAGAGTGATATATGCATGTATTTATAGACTTTTGGTGCCAAAATGGAGATGCACAGCTACATATATACAAACTGTCCTATATACAAAATTTCAACGTTCTGAGGCTGCTCGGTTTTGAGTAATGCGAGATACATACATACGTACGTGCAGACGCCACGAAAAAATCACTTAAGAAGTCGTTTTAAATCAGTTTTATAATTCGCTTGGGGAACAAGAGTCTTTTATTCTGTCCTTACGTACGGATGTCACGCAAAAACATCGTTAAATTGCAGTCGATGGCGGTCAAAATGGATATTTTCTTTGAAATATGATATCCGAAATTTTTCGCGATCATAATACTTCCTTTTTACTTCCTACAAGGAAATAAAAACTAACACATTATGTGCTGGTTTACGATTCATTTTGGAGAAGAAATATCATTAGGAAGATGTTTTATTTTTTTATTGTTATTTAAGATGTTTGATGAAAGGAAAGCCTTACGTTTTAAACTGATCCTACGTTGTTGATGACGTGACACCAATGAAAGCAAGCTGAGGATGAAGCACAACTCGAACATTTCCGATTCACATCAAATACATTGTTACTTCTTATTAATGCAATACTAAACGAAAACAATACTAATAAGAGTAAATCAAAAACTTGAGCATTAACGAAAAAAAGCAAATTTATAAATTATTTAACTGTTTCTTATGGATTATAAAGGCTTGTAAGGTATTTATTTAAACTAACCAGTTATTTTATGTTCAGAATCTATACTGTCATTTCTTCCCTTTCCGTTTTCCTGACAGTATGCTAATTTTAGATCGCACGTATTTAGATGAGGGAGAAAGAAATTGTTTTTAGAGGAAGGTTTTAGACTGCTTCAATCAGAGCGTGTTCCGCCTGCTGATGGCCACGTTACTAGTTCATATTCAACGTTAGCATTCTGTCTTCGGCGTTGCTTTATTCTTGCAGATAGTGCTTGTCACGCTGTGTAGGACTGAGCCAACTAGCGTGATAACTATTTCTGCGTGGCATTTGGGCAACTTAACGACTGAGATTTAGATTAGATTTGAACGCCTTACTTTCGAGTTTATGCCATAAATGCAGCCTGGTTTTGTAAGCACAAGGAGTGTATTCTGTTCAAGTCAAATCAATTAGCTCCATTCAAAGTCGTGACTTTGTGTATGCTACCGAGAAGGGTGAGATTCTACAGGGCGATAATTTAATTTTTTGTGTATTTTAGCCATTTAACCATCCATTCACCTATAAAAAAAAACAGAAAAACAAATCGGCAGAATCTGCAGTTTCCTGCTCCGCGTTAAGTAGTAAATTTTAAATCTTCACAGTAGACTAAAATTCTTTGAGTTTGACATAATAGCAAGAACTCGCAGTACATATACATCCAGATCTCCAGGAAATGTTTAATATTATCAGCTGGCAGAGACCGCTGCTTTCCAAACCAACTACTGGTAAAATTGGTTTTAGGAAGGTATTATACCAGTTGATCCAAAAGTCGCACATAAGAAACTTTCAAAAATTAGGAAAAATCCAAAGTGGGTAATAATGGGAAAGTGTTTCAATGGATTGTGGGGTTCCACCCTTTTATTTAACAGTTAAAAGTGGGGGAACCTCTTTCACCGATAAGCGAACAATCGCGTAAGTGTGTGAACAGAAGACTCAAGAAGGACTAATTACCCTTTATTTCTCAAAATAAGAGTTAACACAGTCGGCTCCTGTCTCAGAGCATACAGTAAAGCCTCCACTTAGGCTTGAACTTAAAGTAACAAGAATGAAAGCTTAACTAATGCTTAACTAAAAACATATAGTCGAAGCTATCAGGATTCTAAGTAGTTGGCCCCTAAATCTCAATTAAGTAGGCGAAGCTATCAAGGGCCTTAAGTACGGCCTAAAATAGTAATAGCTTAGAGAGAGACGTAGCTCAAAGGCAAACGTGCGCTAGTCAGAAATTCTGACTCTCTAACGAAGTCAGTGAAACATCGACTTAAATACTACTCTTACTCATTTGCATTAAACGCGTTTCTGAAAATACATTCTGGTAGGAAATTGTAAGCTGAAATTAGGAGAGACAGGAAAATGTGACAAACTTAAAGTAACTGTTATAAACTTAAAATACACCTTACAAGATGATAACCCTGTACTGTTAAATGTAAAAGGTCGCTTGAAATTTTAGTTGTTACTTTTAGAAACCTTTAATACTCAATCATAGAAATGCTTTCAAGAAAGGTTTCTAAATCTAACAATATAAACCGCAACTAGTATTTCAAGTATATAGTAATTTAACAATACAAGGATATTATATCTTGAAAACAATGTGCAGTTAATCTGTTAATATCCATTTTGAAATTTACGAACTTGTTGAATGTTTTATGTGTGTGTTTTTTGGATAACCCAGTATTTTATTTTTTATTGCAATTAACGCGGTGATTAGCTTTGTGAAATGTGTATCCAGTAAATTCACGTTGAAATTACTAAATGAGTCAAAATCTCATGCTTTTAGAGTAGAATCCGGATGAACTCTACTAACTAATCTTACTAATTTATACTGATTATAATTGATTCACCTACACTATTTGTTCATTTTCTCTTTAATAACAGAAAATGGGTTCAGGTATCCATGCATAAATGGCAGACTTAAAAAAATAACCTCAAATATGTTTAAAAATTTCAAAATCATTGGAAAAGAAATTGTTAGGAACAGATATTTTTCAATTTTACTTGAATCATAGTAATGTTCACTGTTGTTCTGTGACAGATTTATGGACGCATATATTGGGTTCATATTTATATTCTCATTGTTTTTACAAATTAAAATTTTTGATATATAGTTAATTAACCAATATCGTCTATGAACACTAAAGAATATTCGTCGAATTTTACCTATGTTTTTAATAAGAATAAACATAAAATTCTCTAGCGATTCTTCTTTGGAGTTCATCTAATTTATATACCTCTAGCACAGGGAAATTAAATCTGAAAAGGAACTAAAAAAAGGGAATTAAGAAACAACATAAAATCTTAATTGGTCAAATAAACTGAAAGTAAACTCTTAATAAATATACCTTCAAATATTAAAGCTTTAGAAATGAACCAACTAACGTCAAAAAATTAAATCATTAATCGTTTGCATAACATAAGCAGAAATTCTGGCAAACAATCGACAACGTAATCAAAGCCTTTCACAATACTAAACCTAGTGACGAAGTGGTAATTGAAGAACAAACTCATTTACTCCTAACGATCCCACAAATGCAACAACTCAACTCAACTCAAGTGGGAATAAACAACTTAATTGACCAATAATCATGCACTGGCGGATTCCATATTCAAAACAGCGGATTTCCTTTTGTTCTGTGAATAAATGAAAGCGGGGCTAACTCGGGGTGGAGTAAAATTGGAAAGACATTAATCAATCGTTCCGACATAGTTCTGGGTCATTAATAAGTGAGACTCGACAAGTTTCGGTTGACAATAACCAACTTTTTTTTAACCCCCACTGGTGGCCGACTTTGTTCCTCAGCAACGAAATCTCTCCGGAAGTTTCAACGGTAATCGATGACCACAAGGATGACAGTTGGTACATGTCATGAATATGAACTTTGTGTTGCCACAGTGTTATTTTAGTTTAGGGAACCATTATTCCAGCCTTTTAGATTGGTGTGAACATAGCAGCAACTGCTTTAACTGAGGTAATTGCCACATTGTATAATGACATTTTTCTTCGGTTATATCAACACCTGTTATTCGAAAAGAAGGTGGTATTTTTCTCTTTGGAACTCGGCTTTCAAGCTTTTGTCTATACATCTGTAGTCATCCATTTGTCCTCATGCTAATGCTAATCTTCAAAACGTGATATTTAAACTTTTAAAGCTTTTACAAAAATGGAAATAATGGGTACAAGGCATTATTTTTCGTTCATTATGAAATATTATCTGATATTACATGAACATATTGGCAGCTGAGAGTAAAATTGTTTCAACGCTTGTGGCCACTGGCGTTTCTCAAAATGCTTTCTTTTGTCATCATTTTGAAAAAGCACTGCTAGTATTTCAATTCTGGGAAAAATGTGTAAATTATTTCTATTGTCTAAATGGCATGCTATTTATTACGTTGGGAGTAAGTTTTAATTTTTTTAAACACATTTCAAATATTTAAAATATATGTACTTTTAAGGACTTTTAAAATTTTTTAAATTATTTTTAAGGCCTAACGACGGAAGGATTACGGGCTTATAAGAATTTAATAGAAATTTATATATTATATGCTTTTACACTATAGCCGGAAACTGAGTTTCGTTGAAATAATTTTATTGAAAGTTTTGTTTTAACCAAATGAAAGCAAATTAAATTTAGGTTATATTCTCACATCCTGGGTCCTGCAGCTGCATTTTTCTTTAATTCCTAAAGTTTTATTTTTAGTTTGCATTTTAATGTCAATTTTAACCTTTAACCGTACAATTAAATAAATTTTTTAAATTTGATTTATAACACATTGGATTGCGTAATAACCTGCTGGTGCAATTACGCTGTCTAATTATTTCTCATTAAGAAAAAAATTTGGATGTTCTATTTCAGTATCAAATTAGATAGCAATTTTCCTGTATTAGTCGACTGAGCTAAATTTTTCAAAATTTCGGTGTCATTATGTTTCATTACGTTCCATTACCATATCTTTCTTATCCACGTGATACTGGTAGTTCGGTCCGAGGTTCAAATCCCACGAACGGGCTGGCTGCATGGGCGTTTTCGTGGTTTTCCACATGTGTAACGTGTATACGAGCCAGTTTCCCTTAGAAAGTCCTCCACGAAGGCATCCCTCCCCTTAGGCAGATAGCCCTCGTGTGCTTTGCCATAACTGAATAACCTAACCTAACCTTATCCACGTAATCTTTCAAATATTTGTTTCCATGATGTGAATGATGCGATGTTTAATTTGTATCACCCGCGTGCTAGAAATAATAGCCAGTTCATTGAGCATAGCCGTTCAATATGGCTCAGTTTCATGTTTCAGATTATAACTGTTTAATACATTGAATGATTTAAAAGGAAGGAACTTATCTTAAATAGAATTTAAAATTTATTTTATTTTCCAAAAATATGTTTAATGCTTAACGTACAATTAATTAAATGCTTAATTATGGACATTTGCATCAGTACTGCAATTAATTAATAATGTTTCTAACAGATTTGTAGAGACATTAGGTATTTTTGAAAGCAGGAATTGTGAAAAATAAGGAATGCCCTCCTCGGGACTCGAACCACGGACCTTTCGAATACGTGCCGAGCGTGTTGGCCACTACACCACAAAAGCGTGCTAATAAGGCGGGGGAAATATCTTATAGATTAATGAATAATGTTAATTGCGTATCTCGAGACAAAATTGTTTTAATATTTTACTAATGCAATTTTTATACATAATGTTACGTGCGTACGGGTTCGTTATATATTGAATACACAAGTCGTTAAACAGTTAACAAAAATTCTTTCCACAAGAAATAAATTAAAATGCTGAAATATTTCTTCACAGATCTTCGCACAATATCTCAAACGTTTAGCAAAAACTCAGTTCAAAACATATAAAATGGTTCTATCTCACAGCGAAATCGCTACAATCAATACAGCATTAAGTAAACAAACAGCAGTTCGCTTTTTACAGCTACAAGTATAACAGCAACAACAGCAACTGAGATGAGGTGTTTCACCTCGGCTTTTATAAGCTTTTTAATTATCAGTAGAACAATCACGATTTTTCTAGATTTTTCTGGATGGCAACAGTAATTACGAGATATTTATTTATGAAGCACGCGCTCTTTTATTTTTATTGCTATATTTTATTGCTTTTTTTTCCGACGTAGCTTTCTCTTCAAAAATCGTCTGCGTTACACGGGGAAATAAAAAGGAATTTTAATTATAATTCTAAATAAATAGCCAAATAAATGTGAAATTCGTAACAATAATTTAAAGTGTATTTAATTTATAACATATATAATATGTAACCTATCCACAAAAGTTCTTATGAGGCCTCTATTTTCGACAACATGGGTCGTATACATACACTCACGTTTGTGAAAATTGCAACACCAAGAAGGAATCGTCATAATTGAATGCAATTTAATACACAGTTGAGTGGTAGTGGTACAAATAAATGATTAAATGTTCAAAGCAAACAAACAAGAACAAGAGATCAGAATCAGTATTTTGTGTGGCCACCACGCGCCGCAATAAGTGCTGCTA
>KK121177.1:247336-261764 GCA_000611955.2 Stegodyphus mimosarum
GAGGCATAAGTACAGATTGAGTTAACGTTTACCACTAGCAGATAACCACCGATAACCATACACGCCTCGCTACAGCCGTCTATTTATTCGGATCCATCAGCCGTTCAGAGGGCGCTGCTCAGCATACGCATGCGCTACGGATTTGCAATTCTAATCATTTGCATATCATGCGCTACTTTGCATTTCCTGAAAATTTCAGCTCACTCGCGTAAGTCCTTCATGGTGTTGCAATTTTCACAAACGTGAGTGTATATTTAATTTATAAAAATGTTTCAAATGTCGCAAATATTCATCCATTTGTATTTTTAAATTTAAAAAAAAAATAGTTTTATAAAAATTATGAAATCCTGACTTTTATATCGTTAACCAGTCTCTACATTTCCATTTGATTCCCATATGACCAAGATATTTAATTTAAAAAATTCAGCTTATACTCAGAAGTCGTAAACAAACTAAAAAGTGACATATTTTCACTTTTATATAACTAAAAAATATCAATTAAAAAAGACTTCTGCTATTAAGCCAATAAGCGGTGAGCTTTGTTATTCATATTGTGTTCAAACGTATTGATCAGTAGAATTTTTTTCAAAAAGGAAATCTCTTTCATACAACCTTATATAATTTTAGAAAACAGAAGCAGGCTTCTATATTAGCACTATAGCTAATTCTTAATACTATTTGCATAAATTAAAAAGGAAAAATATTTCTATATTAATGATTTTTCATATAAAGATTATATTATGATTCTAAAGTAATCATCTGCATAATTATTAGTTGCGTACAGGGTGACGCACGAAAAACCGGCAGTATGTTTATACATACAAATGCCTCACCTACTTCATTATTGCGACTATTTCATTGTTGCAGACTGTCCCATTGTCAGTACAAAGCAATAGCGAGTTCCAGACGGGTAGAAGTTAGTGTCCCTGACCGATTGTTTTGGGTTCGAATCCCACGAAGGCATTGATGATTGTAAGCATGTACTGTCTGGCGGAAGGGAGATATTCAAGATAAATGGGTAACCGAAAGCCCTTTTGAGAAGTTGTTGGTAAGGAAACGTGAGTGGGAGACCCTCGATCCGCAAGCTCGGGGTGTTCTTTCTCAAAATTTGGAGGAATTGCATGATTAGTGAGCTATTCTTGTCGAATATTCCTGTATGAGCAATGGCGAAATTCTGATGTCTGTCCATTTCTACCTGTACTACCTGCATTAAGTTCTCAGCTTCGTTCCACATAACATTCTTACTCTACTTCTCGTCTTCAATTTATCCTTCCCTTCCTCCTCGTCATCTTTCTCTTTTCGCGGTGTATGCCTGATTATTTCGTCCTGATTTTAACGAAAACAGTATTTTCCACATCCGACAAAGCCTGCATCCCCTCTTCACTAGCACTAACCACTGAACATGTAACTAAATCCAAGACGCCGAGCACGTGGTTAGAAAGTGTTTGCTGACTAAGAGAATCTTCTGTCACTCGACTTGTCATATATGAACATGATCACAGGTCACATTTGATGAATATTGTGTCATAAAATAATGTTCTTTAAATTTTTCCGTGAAAGAATTGTTATTTCCATCTATATCCGAATATGAAACTTTCTGTCTATCATATCAATTATTTTCAGTCTGAGTACATTCACACGTATACAGTAAAATTTGCGGAGGTACGGCACAGCAGTATAAATGTTACTGGATATAGAAATAAAGTAACTAATAGTTTGGTAAAAATGCTTCACACTAATACGAAGTTAGTTGTGATAAAGTGCGTTCTTTAGTTCATGTTTGTGAATTTTTATAAAAGACTAGTGTACTTCTGCTTCAATCCAAAAACTTTAAAAAAAAGGAGAAGGAAAAAAGAGAGGAAAAATAAACTGCTGGGTTTTAGGAATTTCAGATTACACTCTGACGTCTTAAAAGAGTGTTTGCAATCGAAAACTATAATACAATCCTAGAAATATTACAGTTATTTTCTTAAACCAAAGTATTCGGAAACTAAGTACCGTTTTGAAAAAGAAAATAGTAAAACAATTTTTTCGAATCCAATTTTATTTTTACATGAAAATACATGTCTTAAACTATTTTTCAACATAGTTTACGCCAATGATCAAACACTTGTCATAGCGGGTGACCAGTTTTTGAATACCATCGTCAAAGAAACTTCCCGCCAGTTTCGATAACCACGACTCCACAGCATTTTTCGTGTCATCGTCAGATCCAAAGCGCTTGCCACCAAGCTCGCGCTTCATGTGCAAGAACAAGTGATAGTCGGACGGCGCCAAGTCCGGGCTGTACGGCGGGTGATCGAACTGTTCCCAATGAAACTGTCGAATTAACGATTGAGTGACACCAGCAGTATGGGGCCGAGCATTGTCATGGAGCAACACAATTCCTTTACTGAGCATTCCTCTTCGTTTGTTTTGAATGGCACGCCTTACTTTTGTTAAATTCTCACAATATTGTGCCGAATTAATGGTTTCACCTCTGGGAAGAAATTCAGTAAGCAAAACGCCTTTCCTATCCCAGAAGACAGTGCAGATGATTTTTTGTGATGACATTGTCACTTTGAACTTTTGTTTTTTCGGAGAAGAGTGTGTCTCCACTCCATCGATTGTTGTTTCGATTCTGATGTGAAATGACACACCCAAGTCTCATCACCTGTCACAATTTGGTTCAAAACGTTTTCTCCCTCATCACTGTACCGCGTGAGAAATGCTAGGGCACTACCAAGTCGCTTTGTTTTGTGAACATCAGTGAGCATTTTTGGAACCCATCGGGAACACAGTTTGCGAAAATTCAAGCGGTCAGACACAATTTTGAACAAAACAGTACGTGGAATTTGTGGAAATGCCTCTGAAAGAGTTGTCATTGTGAAGCGTCTGTTCTCATGAATTGCTTCATCAACTTTCCTTACCAAATCATCGGTGACAACAGAAGGCCGACCACTCCGAGCCTCGGCGTGGACATTTCTTCGACCTGCATTAAACATTCTTATCCACTTTCTCACCATTCCATCACTTATCGCGTATTCACCGTAATCTTCTGTCACTTGACGATAAATTTCGGCCGGTTTAACATTCCTCGTGTTCAAAAATTTAATCACGGCACGAATTTCACAGTCAGCGGGAGAACTATTTGTCTTAAACATTTTGAATGTGCACAGCAAACTGAAAACACAACATAGAGCAACCAAAATGGCGACAATTGAAAGTCAGTGAACAAGAAAAACTAGTGCGCATGCGTGGGACGCCTACCACAGCGCTGCGACGGCGCTAGAATGAAACGGTACTTAGTTTCCGAATACGCTACGTATATACTCGTGCCAACTCATAAAACTAGATCTTTACAAGCGAATAAAATAAAAATACCAACTCAAAAACAAAGTTCAATTTTATGCGCTCCAGCGTTTGTGCTTGCTTTTCTAATTTAAACTTAAAATTTAGATAATAGAAAAATAACAAAATATTGGAAAAGTACACTACAATTTAAATCAATTTTTTTAAAAAAAGGAAAAGACACAAAATAGAGTTGCTTCTCTTAAAAACGTTAAGTACGTTTATTGCAAAACGCCGGAAAATTACGGTCACAACCCTCCAGGATAAAGCAAATGATCTACGAGATGTGCAAATAGAAGTAGAAAATGCATAGGATAAAACAACAGTGAAAGCAGATGATGTCATAACGTTTAGCAATTGTTTTATGTGTAGAAATTAATTTAACTTTACATGATCTGGATAATATAAACATTAAAATGTAAGATACTGAATCTTCGAAATTATACAAACAGTAATCTTCTGTTTAGAAATACAAAAGCGATATAAATAAAAATACTCTGTTTTTTGTGCTTTGAAAAGCATTTTTGCTTTTTAGGCTGATTTAATTTGCATAAAAAATGAACTTATTCATCGAGTTTAACTACTTACAAATGCAGGTATGTTATTCATTGTATTTTATGTTAACTCTTATTTCCCTTTCCTGTTTCTTTTTAACTGCTGTCCTGTTAAACGCGAATGTCTTCCCCAGTTTTATCCGAGTTTATTGGGGGTCTGCTGTACAATATTTTTTAAATTTGACTATAAATAAAAAATATAATAAAGTTATTTTAGTTGAAATAAACTATGTCCAGAAATGTTTTGAAAGAATAAGTTAAAAAGTTATTTTATGTACTTTATCGCATTAACCGGCCCATTTGTTTATCTGGCTTAAGCCTTAAGATCTTTAACTCAGTTAGCCGAAAGATAAGATAAGTGGATATTTTACCGCAGGGCATTGAAATTATTTATTACATCTTTTTTTCGGTAAGCCGAAGTCTTATCCTCAGACAATGTAAATCATGGCTCTGATCTCCTTTGTATAATCTTTAAAATGTAAAATAAGTGCAGCTAAATTCACTATTGGGGCTTTATAGCTACTTAATCGTCTTTATATGCAGCTCCAAATTTGCTGAGGTGAACACTTAAAAATATTTACTTGTAGAAAAGAGTAATTCATTTTAAAATGCATTCCTAAAATAAATAAATTATTTTAAAAAGGCAATCTATATTTTATTTGAAAATAAGAAAGAACTGAACACTTTGGTATTCTACCTTTTTAACCCGTATTTTAAATTATTTAACATCGTATAAGAAATTAAAAGATAAAATCATTCGAACATTGTTCAGTTCTAACAATGTTCACTTCCAACAATACTGAAAAAAAGCAGAAAGAAAATATATTATTTATTACTCGTTGTTGAAAATTATAGCAAAGATAATTATAGATTTTCAGTTCAAAATTCTAAATCAAGCAAAAAGGTCTCTTGTAAAGGTTTTTAAGTAAATCAAATTTTCATGAACACTACTTGAAGCGTGTTTTTTAAAAAAAGACTTTTATTTCTCATAATTCTTACACGTTGAACACGAAAAAAACGTAGCTACAAAACACTGCATATCTACACAAAAACAGCGGTCGAAAAAGAATTACAGTCGAATCTTACATCTCTTTACATCCATTATCGCCATGTTAATGACTTAAAAATTAGCATAACATTTCACACCGCGTGCCATCTGGTGAAAATAGAAATATCTATTCTTTTTGTTTATATTTTTCTTTGGAGGCCATTTTCGACACTCGAAACGAAAGAAACCCTTTTATTATTGTTTTCGCATGTACCGATCGATGCCATACAGTTAGTTCACCAGAAGAAATACATGATATTATGACCCTGTTGCTGTTTTCTAATATAAATAAATATACGATTAAAAATTTCAATTTTTATTTTAAATACATTTTAATATTTTATTTGCGTTTCCAAATAATTATCATCATTAATATGCCTATTAATTTCTTTGCGTTTTCGTTAAATGGTATTTATATAGTATGAATGGAGTTCATTTGAAAGACATCAGCATAAAAAAGGGCTTGTAGAATTCTAAATGAATAGAGCTTTTTCCCATTTTAAAATTATGTATCCTTTTTTACATGATTAAATTGTTAATTTACATGGCTGGGTTCTTTTTACTTCGTATTAAGAAAGTATTGTAATCTCGAAAATTTTCGGGTATAATATTTCAACGAAAATATCCATTTTGACAGCTTTCGAATGCAATTTAACGATGTTTTTGTGTGGCATCCGTACGTAAGGACAGAATAAAAGACACTTGTTCTCCCCAAAGATTATAAAACTGATTTAAAATAAATTCTGAAGCAATTTTTTCGTGGCGTCTATACGTACGAAAGGCTAAGTACTTATGTATCTCGCATAACTCAAAAACGATTAGCCTCAGAACGTTGACATTTTATATATAGCACTGCTATAACATGCAGATGTGCACCTCCTATTTTGGTTGTAATCGGCCGCACCAAAAGTATATAAATATATGTATACCAATTCACTCTGTTACTCGGCTCAGTGAGTTCATTTTTTTTTATTCTTATATGTTGGTAAATTGAGCATTTTTGGCTTTAAAAATGATAGAGTTATGTTGTTCGTATCTTCTGGTTAAGGTTTTTATGTCTTTGGTAAATCTACATGCAAGAATTATAGAATTATCAACAGCTTAAAAGTTGTTTAAGTGCAGCTAAGCCTAATCATTTTTCCCTTAGTCATATTTGTTTGCATTTGAAACTTAGGAGAATAGTGGATTTGTTGCCAGTCTAGAGAAATTAAGCTTCGCAACAACAAGGATAACGTCTTCTATTATTGAGATTTAAATCATGCTTAATCCATTCAGGAATTTATTCGAGGAAATATGTGTTTAAGATTTACTTCGTAATTTTTAAGATAGATATTTTGAGTTTTTATGTATTTTCCTCGCGAGTTGAGACTTTAATTAATTGAATGAGAAATACTGAATCGTCTGTGAAAAACTGTTTCTTTTGTTTGTTTGTTTAATTTCTTTCGTTTTAGATTTATTATAGTATTTGAATAGAATATGTGGCAACGATTAGGTAATTATCCAGATGATATACATAATTTCTATGCATTCTGATTTATAAAACGAATGAGATGTAACGCTGTTAAGTGAAGAGCTAGCGCCAGAGTGTCTCTTTGGTAAACAAATACAGTGAATTTTAAAGAGTACATTTATTCTATTGTGGTTTATGCGCTGTCGATGAAGTAGATTTACTTCAGTCCAATAAGTTAATATGAAATGCAAATTGCGTATAGTTTAGTATTCCGTAAAAGGAAGTCATGTGGTGTAGACATCAGATTTTTTATTTTCATGAGCATATATTTAGTCCATTTATTATGTATCAGTGTGAGTGGAATTTTCTCATCGACTTTTAACCTACTTCCTGATAAGCTATCGAGTTCAAATTTCGTACACACACTGCAATGTGGTGTACGAAATGACAATGCAATGTGGTGAAGCAATTCTTTTTTAATTTAGATTTAGATTTTTTTATTCAATGTTTAAACTATTTTTCACGCACTTCTGCATTTAACGAACAAGCTAATCATGTCCGAATTTTACTGTTTGCACCACCGAATAGAGCGGAAATAATCTTTTCAATGAAATTTGTATGGATATTTTAACTTAAGTTCTGAATATTTGGCGCCCATTTGAAAATCACTGGCTTTTATAGAATATTTGGCATTTATAATTCTAAAATTCAACATCTCAAAATGTATCGGATTGAAAGTTTTGAAATTTTCCCAGATTATAAGTGAAATTTTTTCCCCTTCTTTAAAAACAAGAATGATAAAAATATTAATTATTGATTGAGCGATTTTCTACAGTTTTTTTTTTTTCAAATCTTCATTGCAGTCTGTAACGGACGAGAGAAAAAAGCGTTTCTAGCTAGAAACTTGCTTTTCAGTATGCCATCTTGGCGCACTTAATGACAGATTGGCGCTATTCTTTTTTTTTTTTTTTTTCATTTTATCCTTTAAGTGAAATACTGGTTGTAACAGTCTTGTTACGCCTAGTTTCCGAAACTGAATTTTCACAGCGATTTCTTCATTCTATGAATGACTTTCAGTTATTTTTTTATTTCGTATCTTTTTTATAATTTATTAATTTTGCTTTAAACATTACTTAAAATTTCGTGAATAACAACTTGCAACTAAATTCGAATAAAATGTAATGAAGGAAACTTTTTTTTTATAAAATAAGCTTTTATTTAAAATGGCTATGATAATTAATGCACTAAATATAGAAAATTCTCATATATTTTTTTATGGAATTCCTTAATATAATTTTAACTTAAGGAGCCTAAATAATGTATGTAATATATTAATTTAGTTGCACTGCCAAATACAATGTAATTTTTTTTAATTTCGATTTTTTATTCAATGTTTAAACTATTTTTCACGCATAAGGCACGCATATATATAAGTCATTATCTTTATTTTTAATTTCCTATTAATTTAATTGCACTGCAAATAATATATAAGCCATTATCTTTTTTAATTTATGACGGCATCCCTACGCTTTTGATATTCGCGATGTAAAATTATAGATAAATTCTGTAAATGTATTATTCCCTTTATATGACAAATTATTTTTCCCTTTTAGTATATTAATTATCATGCCCATCTTAGATACAAACTTATTATATAAAAACCTTTTTTTCAGCTTCTTACTTTAATCTAATTTTATTTTTATTAATATCTTTAGACGCACACATTTTTAAGGATATTAATGTAAAATTCTTCATGTTTTTCAAATGCATTTTGCAAATGTTTTTAAATTTAATTTTCAATTATCGTATTTTTATATATTTATTTCAATTCTTGCTTATTGAAATTCGACAATAATCGGTTTATCCAATTATATCCAAAAGCTCAAGTCAGTTTTTTCTTTATATTAAGGCTAAGTATAAAAACCATAAATGCAATCAATTATTATCCTAATTTCCCATCCCTCATTAATCAGGGTACAAAAGCTTTTTATTATAGATCTCTCACAATATGTGTAACCTTACAACAAATGCAAATTAAATACGATTATTAAGGTCAATTGTCGATGCAGAACTGTGCAGAGAAAATGAGTAATTATCTTAATGCATCGCTTCATTAAGGTAATGACTTTCGGGTGCGGTTCTGCGCCATTTTTTTTTAATTTCACGTGATGAAAATAATCAGTTGATGACACGATTTGAAACTTGGATGAAAGAAACTCCAGTTCAAAGTGGCGATATTCTAAGAGATTAAACAAATATGAATTTTAATTTGAAAACATTAAGACTTAAAGGGAATTTATGTCACATTAATTTTTTTACAAAATATTCTATTCTATGTACAATTAACTGATGATTCTCGTATAAAGTTTCGCTTATTTAGCCTATGTAAAATCAATAATACTAAATATAATAGTACTAAATATGGTTACGTATTTTGTACATATGTAAATAATTTTAGTTCAATTAATAATCAATAATTTTATAAATTATATGTGAAATTGTAGTATTTTTGTATAATGTAACATAAAATGCTTGAAAGAGACGAAGCTTTGCCGAAAAAATAATATCATAGGAGACAAGTCTATTTAACATTAAGTGAATGGCCATCTCGCTAAATTGCCAAGCTGGCAACGGTTATCGCCAAGCTGGCAACGGTTTTGGCAACTGACTTTTGTTGCCAAATTTGGCGAGAATTTTCTAAAAATTGCCGAATTTAACAACCATTTGATAACATTTCGGTCAGGTCCCTATCTAACTAATTGATACTGTAACTGAATAAGAGTAATTGATGCCTATATGTAACTATAACCATGTCCGGTGTTTAGATGAAACTTTAATGGTGTAGGCCATCTAGTAATTTAGAGAAACGTAAGATATTAGCAATGTATCGGCGGCCGATAAAACTATATAGGACTGGATAGAGCATCTACTCTCAGTTGTTAGTTCAAAGCTGAATTCTGAGTATTGAGACGAGCTTCGCCTTTTAGATGTGCTTTACATCGGGTTATGTTTAACGTTCTTAATAGTCTGAAGTATAAATACTGATTGTGCTGTCTCATACTGAGAAGAGCTGTACGAGTAGTTTTGTGTAAAGTTCCAGAACTGTCAAGTGATTTTGGGGAAAATAAATTTTATCAAGCTAACATCGGTTGCATTCAATCACTACGAATCCGTACGCACGCAACAATATTGATAATCCTAATAAAAGTTCATTGTAGAAATTTGAATATTTTTGCAAAATGTTTCCGTAAAAATTATTATTTATGAAAATTACATATATTTAGTAATCCCTTTTTTAATTGTGTTAGTAAATACTTATATATTTGACACTTTAACCTGTATATTTTGATGAAAACTGGATATGGCGATAAAATATGCACGTCAATAAGCATAAATAAAACTAAAAATCACTTTGTCTTAACTAAATATCTTCTTCATAACTTTTCTTAACATTTTGGTAACAGATAATTAGATAATACCTCTGTTGTCATTTAATTTTACCGACAGTTACACGTGTCATAACTTAAGTAAACATCTTCTCTCTAGAGAAGAATTTTTTTTTTAATCGAATGGCGGGCACTTGCCGTTTTTCAGCATTGGCCACTCCTAAGGCCATTTTATTGAGGAGGCACCTAATAGGCGACCACCGTTGCCTCCTATGAGGGAACAGACTTTTTACATGCATGCTTTCTCCGAGATTCGAGCTCGGGCCCTTCAGTATCGCAGTCGGCTTCCCTAACCACTTTATCGTCCGGGCGCTTTCTAGTGAGAATAAACTGCAGTGTAAATTTTAAAGGAACAATTTCATTTCCTGGCAAGGAAACGGCCTGTTTTTGTGGAGAATTCACCGAAGCGTTAATTTTTACAATAGAGCTTCGATTATCCAAATTATGTGTTATCCGAATTCACTGAACTTTGATTAAACACGTTTCAGCTAAAGATTTGAGAAAGTTAAGGAAGCAAAATCTATGCGTCATCAACAAAATTCAATACTCTTCTCTTCGGAATTCAGAAATGTATGTATGTATACATATATGGATAGATGTATGTGTTCATGTATGTCACGTATATATATATATATACGTACGTATGCATGTGTGTGTATATACGCATAGATATATGCAAATACACATATATACATACGTCATACCTACATACAAATACATGCATAATTCTTCCAAATATTCCAAGAGATTTTATCGTGATATCCGGCAATTGAATTTCTTGGGTTTCATTCCTATATTTAGATGTTGAGATTTTTTTATGCCATATCGCTTATCCGAAAACAACTCTAAAATTAAAGCATTAAGTAATGATCAGAATTAATCAATTGGGTAGAACCAGGATGGGTTCTGTATTTATAATATCCGAACTCACATTAATTTCAATATATTCTATCATCGGGACCGGAGGCGTCGCCAAATGTTTTTCTGAATTCGGTCAAGAGATTGATTCATATGAAGTCACCGATTTTTACTTTTAAACTCGTGTTTATTTTTTTTAACGTAGAAGAATTCCTTTTCAAAATTGGCAACGAAAATACAAATTCTAAAGATATAACTGCAAATTGTGTATGTATTATTATTGCATTTACCATGGATAGGAATATTTATTCTAACTATGAAACATCTTCCACACAATTTCTTCGAGAAAGACGTATTATTTACTTTTCTCAATGCCAATTCGTTTTATTTACGCATTGTGTTTAGAATTAACTTCTCTTGAATTTTGTCAGTTTTAACTTGATAGGAATATTGCACTGTTGTTGACTGGAACAGTTATATAAGGAAAGTCTGTGGCCATGCATTAATGCCTAGACCATCAGTTAAGACAGACGGCACTGGTAATATTGTTGAAGTTTAATTCTGTTTTCGCGTCAAAGAAACAACTTTGGTATTATCCTTCCGCCCAGTGGGAGTGCGGCGGAATTTACCGAGGAACAAAAGAATGTTTTTAGTTACTCTGTTTAACGGCTTTGCCAGACCTTTGCTTTTAAAGATATTGAAGAAAATATTACAGATGTCACAAAAATATACTCAAACTGTTGGAGAAGGTATAACATAAAGAATTAAAAGAGACCGGATATGAACGTTTCTGAATTAACCATAAATATAATTTTAGCGATCCCGATACTGAGTGTCATATGCAAACTATTGCAAGAGTAAATGTCAGTGCGAAATGGCGAAAGAAACGTCAACGCAGTTCTGACCGAAACCAATTAAGATTCTTATTTAATTGAGTTGATGTGATGGTGAAAGCGTCACAAAAGCAAATTTTTCAGACATTTTAAATAATATCCGCAGTTTTATGCCTCCTCGTTAATCTTAATTTGCTAACAGACCTTTTTTCTGAATTTTTTGGTAAGTTGCTTAATTTACTTTAAAAATTTCTAATTTAACGAGTATTTGTTATGTTATTTTTTTCCTTGGATTTTTCTTCATCTTGATCGTATCATAAATATTTTGGCGAATATTTTTATACTTCGAATTTTTTACCAGAACGTCAGCTTTTGGCGATGTGTTAATCGGGTCCCGATAACAGAGCAATGCCCTAATTCCAACCAATTAGGATATGTGAGGATGCATTAAATTTTTTATTTTCCAATTTAATCATTATTTTATCTTAGATATATACCTATTATACCATCTTCGCCGGAAAGCACTTTGCTTTCTAAATCTCCTAACCTAATTCTTTCAAAAACTTATTTTTTGATCATAGTTATCCGGAACGCAGTATCAGCAGAAACTATCTAGACATTTTGATTTGAGATTATACCTTCCATCAGAAATCGCTGGCTTACGAAATAGACGGTTAATGCCCAGATGGAAACATCTTTACTGTGGATTCAACGTCAGAGCAACAATTTAAGCCAAATGGGAAAAAACGTCACACAAAATGACAAAAGACGGCATAGGGGATCATTTCAAGGGAAAAAAGTCGCCAAGCAAAAATAAACATTCACTAAATAGAGAATAATGGCAGTCACGGATTTTGAAGTGCTCTTCGAAGGGGAGCAAAATTCGAAAGCTCTCGATTAACGATTGTTCGAGGATTAGGGTTCACGAGATCACTTCATTCCGAATTTCTTTGAAAATAAAATAAGTATATAGTGCTGGAATATTCCGTGCAAAGTTAAAAAAAAAGTTTTTTTTTTTCAAAATGCCTTCGTAAGCATCACTTTCATAAATGACAAAAGAAATTGGCTTTCCTAGAATGGTGGTGTGAAAAATTGCAAAATGATCAATAGAAGCTCTTTTCTCTTTTAAAAATATCGGTTAATGTCACAAATAAAAAATTTAAAATTTCAACTTTTATCAGCTGGAGATCTCTGCGATTTTTAGACCTCTACAAGCTTTGTAACAGGAAGGGCTGCATATTAGAATTCAGATGAATTTAACACCCGCACTTATATATATATATATCTTTAAAAAGAGACAAAATATTTTTGATTAAAATACAGAAGGTACGTTCATTCAATGTATAATTTTTTACGCTTTTGTATGCTGTACGAGATATCATTTTTTAAGTCAGAAGAAAATCCAGCTGTTTCTCTTTATTTCCAAATTTTATATTGCAACAGATAGTAAAGTGAAAACTGAAGTAAAGTGAAAACGGAAGAAGTAAAAAGGTAAGAAAAAATCACCCGAGGGAAGAATCATGCAACAATTTGGAAAAATAGAACTATCAGTTTTACTTTACTTTTATCCCACACGTACGTTTCTGCGACCCACCAGCGGCCGAGTAGTAAAGCAGCCGAACACTAGTATTTTAATTCGCATTCGAATCTAAGGCTGCGTGGGAATTTTCGTCATTCTCTTCATGTTAGATACTAGTCAGTTCCCCTTTAAAATCCCTCCAAGAAGGGCATCCGTCTATCTCTTTGAAAAGATGTAACAGAGCAATAAGCGTTTAGGAGAGTTTTTTTTAATAACTTACTTAACTTACCAAGGTTTATGGAGAAATAATAAATATGCTTATGTTTTGCTTTTATGTGATATCCTTTTAGGTAACATGAGAACTGAACTGACATGCACAGATCCTACTTAGTAGTAAATTTAATGAATTCGTAAGATGCAACGGAAAACCAGAAAGGTTTTTTCCAGTCAAATGTATAACTATATATTCGTTCCATTCAAATAAGATTTGAAATATCTAATTAGCACAGCGTATTTCTGTTCATTTTTCATTTTACTTCCTGGTACCAAATAAAGGAAGTATTGTAACAGGGAAAATTTTCGGTATCATATTTCAACGCAAATATGCATTTTGGACGTTTGCGAATCCATGCGGATGATATTTTTTACGTGACATCTGTACGTATGGATAGAATAAAGGACTGAACATATTTTCAAAATAGATTGTAAAATGAATTTATAATGGATTCAAACGCGATTTTTTCGTTACATCTGTACGTATGTATGCATGTATATATATTGCATAGCTTAAAAACGATTAGCCGTAGAACCTTGAAATTTTTTATATGTATTTGTTCGTCAGTTATATATATATATATTGCTTAGTCGGCCTTAAAGTCCTTAGCGAGCCTTCAGTTTCGTACTAATTGGTCTCAGTCATATAGTAATTCCAATGACAGGAGCGCTAGCAGTCCAGCCTCCCAACTGGTATAGTGGTTACCGTTGCTGAGTGAGCGTGCCGAAAAGCCCATGTTCGAATCCTGAAGAAGACAGAAATTTTTGTAAATGTATAGTGTCCGTGCGAGGACAGTCTAAATATGCGGCGAGCCGAAAGTCCTCTCGTAAGTTTGATGGTAAGGGAAGAGGGGTGGGAGACCCTCGAACCCGTCCCTCCTGGGTGCTCTCCATCAAAACTGGAGGAGGAACTGAGTTAAATCGCACTGTCACCTGTAAAGTTCTCAAGGCTGTTGCAAAAAATGACAGGCATATCTTGCCCTCCTTTCCACCAGAAATTTCGTGGGCTGACTACAGGTCAGACAAGTAAGCATTAGTCAGCAATAGCAGCGAAAGTGTTTTAAATGACGAAAATATTCATGCTTTAGCAATGTCAAATTATATATATATATATATA
>KK121177.1:272682-357218 GCA_000611955.2 Stegodyphus mimosarum
CTGAAAACTTTGGGAAAACTGTGTGTGTGCGTAGGAGAAAAATAGTTGTCATTACCACAGTATTCTATTTTCTGGCAGTCGAGGTTTTGAAGAAGGGGCCGTGCACTAAATGTGCCGTGATTTTGAAATCGATTCATTGGATACGTGAATCTATTTTGTACTTGCAAAATAATTTAAGTCTTAACAAAGATTAAGCAATATCTTTGTTAAGGAAATTAAAAACAGAATTAACATAACAGAATGATGTTACCGTGCAGAATGTACCTTTAAATTGCTTAATAACTTTGCTAATTAATACTTTGTTTAATAATATATGTGTATAGTTTATTTTTGTTGTTGTATGAGAATATTTTGTTATGCCAAAAACTATTTCAAGTTCTGCACATCGATCCATTCCAGAAAACTGGTGAGATTTATAAAGTTTGTTGCCATTCCTTAAATTTAAATTCTATATAAATTCATTATGCAACTGATTTTATGGTTGTTAAGTAATCCTAGTATTTATAACTTTGGGAATCATAAAAGGAATTTATATTTTCTTCATTTTTATTAAACAGCTTAAATGATATTTTGATTATTTGAATTTCAATTTTGTTTGAAAAATAAGTTTTAGTTTTCTTCTTCTTGTAGAGACATTAGGTTATTGTTGAAGCAGGAGACATGAAAAATGAGCAGTGCCCTAGCCGAGATTCGAAACTCGGACTTTTCGAATACGCACGACTGTGCTGACCATTACACCAAGAAGGCATACTAAGAAGGCGGGAGAAATACCTTATATTTTTGCCCCTCCCATTTAACAATTTGAAGGAAACTTTTCGAGGTGTTTATGATTTTCGTGTCCACTTCAGGAAAATATTTGTTGCAAGCCTTGTGCTTGGACGATCAAATGAAAAAAAATATGAAATATATGAAATGAAAATTGAATATGAAATTAAAATGAAATTTAAATATGAAACGTCACGTTTTATAGCTTTAGTTCTTGGGGGACTGGTTCTTGTTCTTTTTAATTTTGTAGTTTTCATATTTTTAATTTTTTGAAACAATTTCTAAACTTTTTGAAAGTTTAATGCGAATTTTTAGAAGTGTTAGACTGCAGTCTGAAATTTTCAAATTTCTCCCCCCCCAAAGCTGATTTTTTTTTTTGTTATAAATGTCACTTTAAAAGGCAAAAAAAAGTTATTTCAAGTTTATTGCCTTTGTTTTAAACTGAATTGACATAGCTGCCTTTCAAGGGAGGCTGAAAAGCGATAATATAAATATGTGAAATGTTTTATATTCGTAAATTTACACACAAAATGGCTGAGATTTAAAGGTTTTTCTGAGGTCTGTATTACCTGAGGTAATCGAGGTTCTACTGCCCACCAGCGGCCGAGCGGTAAAGACGCTGAACACTGGTAGTTCGGTCTGAGGTTCGAATCCCGCGAACGGGCTAGCTGCATGGGCGTTTTCATGGTTTTCCCCATGTGTAACGTGTATACGGGCCAGTTTTCCTTAGAAAGTCCTCCACGAAGGCATCCCTCCCTTTAGGCAGAAAGCCCTCGTGTGCTTTGCCATAACTGAGTAACCTAACCTAACGAGGTTCTACTATTTTTATCTTAATGACATACCATTTAATATTTTGGATCAGAGAACTAATGCTGACTTTAAAAATGCTAGAATGAATTAAATCCATCTTCAGCGTCCCTTTTGAAGATTGCTTCTAGTATGAAATTAATAGAAACTTATATGTCGTTCTAAAATCAGTATAAAGAAGTGTAAACAAATATATATTGTTATGTGCGTAGAGGTTCGTAATGGATTGAATGCAAAGAGGATTGATAATAACTTGATAAAATGTTTTTCCCAAAAGAAACACTTCACAGGTCTAGAACTTTTTACAAAAGTACTCGTGCAGCTTTTCTCGGTATAACAGAGCCCAACCAGTACATACAATTTTAAACTACTAAGGAAGTTAAACGCAATTCAATGCAAAGCGCATCTGAAAAGCGACGCTCACACGGAGATCTCGCAATACTCCGAATTCAATTCTGAACTAAAAACTGAGAACTGATGATCTCTCGGGTCTTATATAGTTTTCATGGGTGCCGAGACATTTCTCGGAAGTACTGGAACGCATATGCGATTGAATTTACACATGACAGCCGGATACGGTTACAATTGCATATAGGGAACATTTGCAATTATTCAGTTACAGTATAAACTACAGTTACACAGGGACTGGACTCAAATATCGCCAAATGTTGGCTATGTTTTGCGACTTTCGGCGATTTCTGTCCAAATTTGGCTACAAAAATTAGTCACCAAGACTATCACTAGCTTGGCACTGTCGAGAGAGAGAGCCATTTATCTCAAAGTTACACAGACCTGCTACTGTAATCTTATTTTTCTGGCTGACATTCGCCTTCTCGAGGCATTTCAGGCTACATTATAAGAGAGGTACTATGATTTACATACAACATCACTAAAATTACTCACATATTTTCAAAATTTGTAACATTTTGGATATATGTATATATAATTTTCTTTCTAAATTCCATTTTCCAATAATGACTGCTTTTCTTAATTTCTGTAACTCCCCTCCTATTTATTTAATAGAATTCTTATTATATGTAAATAAAATTAGTATTTATAGTTCACCATCTTCAACTGAAAATAATTTTCTCAGTCCACAGATGTTCTGTAGCGTTACTATGAAGTAAAAATAATTATCATAAGTTTTGAACTTTTGTTCGTATTCTGTACATTACGTGTTAAAAATATTTTAGTTAAAAATGCAAGTTAGTTCAAAATTAGAAAATTTGAATGTCAGTTGCAATTTTTACTGACATGACGAGTTGTTACAAACACTTTCATTTTTTTCCAAGAGAGCTTCACTTTAAAGACTTATTTGTTTACCTAAATTTGAAAAAGAACAGGAGAAATATTTACATAACGGCAAGAATACCTTCATGGTGAACTTTGAACGGAAACAGTGCATTATTTATGTTACACTTGGGGAAAACAACGAATACTCCCACGCACTCAGCCCATTGGCTGGTATACAAACCGGATCCACTAAGTTAAGTATTTTTTGTCACCTGGGTGGTGACGGGCGTTAAAGAGTTTTAATGACCTATTAACAATTTTAATAATCCTAATTTATGTACTATTTGAATTCGAATCACTTTATCTATATTCTCAGTAAAAGAGGAAAGTTTGTTGTTTCTTCGATCTTTCGTTTATCATTTGATGGATATTAATAATGAGAATTAATAACTGGTAGTTTTCTAATATTAATTAATTATTAAAGTTTTGTAAAAGAGTCTCTATTTTATGCTTAAGGATCTAACATTATAGAAAACCTTTCACGAATTGAAATTATTCCAATGTATATTTTGAAAGTTCATTTACAAAACGTTTCTGACATATTTTAATGTAATTTTGGAAACAAATTAATGTAACAAATTAAATGTAACAAATTTTGGAAACATTAGCAAAATGGAACTCACGATCTTCTGTGAAACATTTAAAAATTGTTTATTATAAATCTGCAGAAATTTAGAAAATGAATTCATTCATTTTCTTCGTACTTAAACAGGCTATTTGGTCTTAAGTGTTTCTTTAATTTTTATTCAAGAAAGGCCGTTAAATGGCTTTTTTGCGATATCCTTTATCAGTTCTGTAGAAAAACACTGATGGGAAAGCTGAATCGAGGAACAATTTTAACTCTGGTCCTAGAATAAACTGCCCATTTAGTCTAGAAATAAGGCGACCATTAGAGACTAGGTATTTCGGAGGGCTATTTTTAAGCAGTGGACGATCAATGTCACCCATTTCTTATGCTCTTCTTGCTGAGTATGATTTACAAAATTATCCCAAAATTTCTTGATTATCAGTGCCATTGGTTTTGGTTTGGCTTATTTGATTATGGTAAAGCACTCGAGAGCTATCTGCCTAACGGAATGGATGCCTTCGTGGAGAACTTTCTAAGAGAAACTGGCTTATATACACCTTACGCATTGTGAATAACACTAGAAAACGCCCATGCAGCCAGGCCGTTATCCAGGATTAGAACCCTGGACCGAACTACAAATGTTCAGCGTCTTTACCGCTCGCCTGCTGGCCGGCCTGAATGTCGTTGGGTAGCCCACCATTAGAGTGAGTAGTGAGTTATGTATATGGCTTTTTCTTTATTTTATCTTGATTGCAACGAATTAGAATCATAAAATTCCCGTTTTCGAACATTTCCTTGAGGCACCCCTCCTCATACATTTCCATCATAATTTGCAGCCTTATGTTGGAATCATAAATTGATCGATATAGTGGAGATTAAATCCGAGAAAGTATTCACATATTTCTTAAGCAAGAAACAAGCGAAAATATAAAGTATATTTTGTTATTACTTTTGTTTTCTTTGTTTTGTTAACTTCCAAAATGTTCCTTACATAGGTCTTACGTGTTATTTATTATACGAAAAAGTATTGATCATTGCTCAGTGTTCTACAGGCTTTTAGAATGTGCTTCTGCACAAAATCAACACTACGAGCAAAATGACGAATTTTGCTCGTAGTGTAATAGATGCACATGAGAGACGCTATTAACGTTAATGCCTATATCCTACAGCGTCGGATGAACTGTGTACTCGAGTACATATGCACTTGGACGTGCTACGTAATAAGCAGCCATCTGAGCATTCAACAGCCGCCTATTTGCCTTAACCAAGCGGAAAACTTTTCGATATCCCATTCGATCGAGCGTTTTCTGGTACGTCCTTTTTCAGACATAAATGTCCAACGTCTCGATGTTTATTACCGGTTTCGTCGTTTTATTTTCTCCTTTTTATAGATACTGAAAATAGCAGATCGCGAGTACCCGATAACCATTGCATTTTTGGAGGTACATGTTTCTAGCCATCGAGCCATCATCATCTAACCTCTGAGTGGCACGACTTCCTTTATCCGATCATGAGATGTTTTGCCACTTGATATATATTAGATCACAATTTAAAATATTTTGCTTTCTCACTTTCTTTAACAATATAAATATAATTTAATGATTAGAGGTTTATGTAAACAGAGACTGAAACAAGTAATATTAGAAATTTAACTAATAGAATTTGTTTAAATATGGGTCGTCCTGAGCAGATACAAATTCCGTACCACTTGGAGGTTTAAATCAGCAGCTTTTTTATTAAATGCATTATAGTCGACAAAATGATGCCTCAATATCTTGGCAACCATTAAATGATATTTCCATCTTGTCACGTGCAACCTATATCATTTCGGCGAGCGCATTCTCACGTGTAAATATGGTCATTATTGCTTTGGCTGATGATTGTGTATTGCCATTTATTAACCTTTTATTCCTCTCTTCAGCCTGTTATTTTATGAATAACGTGTTTTCCACCATCTAAAAGGCTTTTCGGTTCATGGTCGTTTGTGTAGCTGTTACCTTGATTTTCTCATTATTCTTAGTTTTTGAATGCAGATGTACACTTCTGATAGTTTCAGAGAAACTAAATGCATACTAACAAACTTCGGCAAGACGTTCTTGTGATGGGCATAAGGAACGGAATGCGCCGATTATGAAGTCTTGTTCTTCAGAAACTATATAATGGAGGAAAATCTCCTGAAGCACGGTCGTCACTTCTTAGATAATATATGATGTTACCATTCATACTGCTAAGTTTCTTCAAAAATATCGCGAGATTTCACGGAAAATATTTCGAAAAATAAATTGCTCAATGACTATGGGGGCTGAAGAAGGGAGTAGAAATAAAGATATTATAAATTCTATTATACATCTTACTAAAGTAAAGTACTAAATAAATATTTGAGTTACATTTTGTAGTGTTTGTTTCAATCTGAAAATCACCGGACTCCCATATCTCATTTTTTTACATGATATGAAATACCATAATTTTTATAGGAAATTAAATACTTCCTACGCTGTATTTAAAGCAGGGGGAAATTGAAACGTTATCAGTAATTTTGTGCATCCTGTGCATTAACATTGGAATTTAACCTTTAAATATGCACAATGCATACGTAAAGCAATAGTATTTTACAGCATACTTTTAAGGGCCATAGATGAATTTAATAGTTTGTTATTTACGTGCAAAATACAAAAGAAAAAAATTAAACCAATAAAGTGGTTTTGTTTTATATATTTTCCACCCAGCTGTAAATATTTTAAAATGTTGAATAAAAGATTACAATGTCTGAAAGCGAAAAATTAGTAAATCTTGCATCATTGATCATTATTAGTCCCTTAGTCATTCTTTTAACTTTAGCTGCGCTAAAATTATATAAGCTTCTTCAGTTTAAAAAATGGGTTTGCAAAAGCCTTTCACATTATTAAAAGTTTATCGATGGCAATGATTTTAATTTCAGTAAATTTTTTTCCCGAAAAGTCTTGAAAAGACATATTTTATTATGTTTTTAATTCTTAGTTCCTAGTTTCCTTAGTTTCTTCCAAGTTTACATTACAGTTGTAACTTCCCTTTTATTATTTATTTGTCTACATTAATTCTCCTATTTAAGCAATGTGTTTTGGGCAAAACGGCCCATGTTGTGGTATTATACTATTTTAAATTCAAATTTAATTTCTAGTTTCCAGGATACACCTAGCATTCCAAGAAAAATATGATTTGAAAAATTATTTAAAACCAAAAGGGGGTCATAAAATCCAATACTTATGAGTTATGAAGTTAAACGTGAAAGCTAAACTGAGAAACTTCGCTTGAAACGTTGACTAAAATGGAAAAATTTATACCCCCATTAATTTTTTTTCTCCTACCATCAACATTTCGCTTCAATTAACTTACATTAACGCTTTCCTGGTTCTCTTTAAATTTATATATCATGAAGAAGATAACAGCTAACTTTCGTAACTAAAGTGTCACGTGAACTTCGTAGCGAATAAAGCATCTTAAATCACTCGTATTTAATTATTTGTAAGCTGGCAGCGGCGAAAAAAAATTATGCAACTTGCTTCTAGTTCATTGAAAACTTCGCCGCTTTAATGAAACTTTTTTTTCTATTTTACGTTACCTGAGTCTTCTTCTAAATTTCCACTCTTGTTTATTTCCCTTTCTCTAAAGTAATTGTCTGACGGAAAGGGAAATTCATTATTTTTTCCCTTTTTCTTGTAACTAGGCTTCTCAAAACTCCCATGGAAATAATTAGGCAGATTTTCCCCGGCAACACCCTTTTTAAGGCCCTACGTCTTCCAGTTTTCCTTACCTTAAAGCTTTGTTTAGAAAGGTGAGAGAGAGAGAAAAAGAGAGTGGTTTATTGAATTTTACCCCCCTCCCAATCTCCTGATGAGTTCCTCCCGTTTCGAAAGCGTGGAGATTGGTTTTGGAAGGGAATCTATCGCCGCTTGACGATAGTTGTTGATGAGCTGGGATGAGTTATCTGTATTAGGACTTAAAGACTGTGGCTGAAAAATGGTTGTATCTATGTAATCCTTTCATACTGGCCTTCGCAAGAGAATAATATTAATCCTATTCAAAGAAGTGACCAAAAAATTCATTTTTATTTAGTGCACGACTAAAATCCATAATATTAACCATACTAGCTAACGAGTTTGTCTGAATCAAAGCTAAGTTGGTGATCATTTTATATGTACAACACCTTTTACCTCTTTTTTCGGATGAAAAACAATAATGATTGTAAAAGTATGTATTCTCATAATTGCCATCATTTAGTATGATCTCTTGTCATTAACCTTGCAGGAGATTCATCCTTCTTTGCTGAAAATTCTCTATATCATCAAAATTTAAAGACCAGTAAATTATGTAGCGATAGAAAAAACGAGACAGTTGAAAGAGGCCAGGTACGTGAACTTTACGTAGTAGAGACATTAGGTATTTTTTTTAAGCTGAAGAGATGAAAAATGAGCAATGCCTTCGTCGGGGTTCGAACCACGGACCTCTCGAATACGCACCGAGCACTACCATGAAGCATGAGAAGACGGCCGGAGAAATACCTTACATACTCCCCTTTTGAAAGAGCGACTGGGGAGTAGGCAACCCAATCGCCAAATCCTGGTGGTGTAGAATCATAATCCTTTACCTTTGTTTTTAGTTCGGGCGCCACTGTGGAGACATTAGGTTTCTTTGAAAGCAGGAGAGATGAAAAATGAGCAGTGCCCTCGCCGGGACTCGAATCACGGACCTCTCCAATACACGTCGAGCGTGCTGACGACTACACCACGAAGGCATGAGAAGTAGGCGGGAGAAATACCTTATAAGGTGAACTAAAACTTCCCAAATAAAATCGAGTAGTTTCTTCTCGATTGATTAAAGCAGCGTGGAAATATAGCGTTATCGTGTTGAAAGATAACGCTTTAATAATTGACATATGGTGGCCGCTTACATATATTTTATCTCATTCTTCCCAACTGTTAGCATTATTGGTCAATTAAGTTACAGCTTCCAATGGATTATTCCCTTCCTACTCACCCATATACATAAAATAACTCTTTTGGGATGAAGTCGTTTTTTAGGTGGATGAGGTTGGTTCTGATAAGTGATAGACAGTCCTTCGGCATTTTTTATTACAGTAGAGTACCCGCTTCCCATCATTGGTTGCAATTCCTTCCAAAAATGGCTAATTTCTTGAATTAGGAAAAAGAAAGAAAGATACTGGATGTCAACTATCGTTGCTTTCCACTAACGCAGCTGATGGATCTAAGTGCGCACATTCGTCTTTTCTGCGCATGGATAACATTTTCGCCAGCTCCTTAACAATTCAACATGGGTCATTCGATATGGCTTGGTCCAAAATTTGTCAGAAACCATTTACTGACATCCGGCACAGTTACTGATTTCTACGACTTCTCTCTTTTTTGTATTTCTGAAACCACAGACAACATATGCTACTGTTCGCCGCATCCTCTTCATGCACCTTACAAACGTTTTCCACGTGCTAAAATTGTAAACTTAACTCTATCAAACTCGTACAAGCTATGTTTGGTATGTTTTTTTATCGTCTTCCATTTTAAACCGTCTGAAGTTTTTTAAGAATGATTTATTCTTGCAAGCATGTTGCCGTTGTGCCCAGTTTGCCTACATCAGGGGTTCCCAACCCTATGCCCGCGGTCACCGAGGCTCTCGCCGATCGTTTAACATCTGCTAGCCGCTGTGCGACCACAATAAAAATGTTTTAGTTTTCAATAAAATTCTATGTGAAAGTGTTCTCATTTTAATGAACTGGAAATTGCATACAACACAGATACCAGCATAAAGCGAAATGCGACCGATCGCTTTCTTATGTGCATGTATTATTAACTCTATCCAACGATAAATTCAAAATAAAACTAAATGGTGACTGCCGTCGAACAGATATTCTACAATGTGGTCTTACGGACAAAAAAGTTTGGGAAATCCTGGCCTACACGCTTTATTGGCCGAAAAAATTTAAAAGCCATCACAGCATCATGTACGACATCATATATACTTCCAAGTTGTATCTCCAAAAACGGAAACTTTCGTACTCCCTTTTGTTCCGTTGAACATATGTTTTGAAAAAATACATAATTTACATTTATAAGGTATATTCTCCTTCCCTCCAACATGCCTTTGTGATGTAACTGGAAGCAGACTCGACGCGTATTCGGGAGGACCAGGTTCGAGTCCGATGAGAGCATTACACATTTTTTACGTCTCTTGCTTCAAATAAAAAAAAACTAATGACCCTACAAATGGCGCGTAAACTAAAAGGTGGTGGACAATAATTTGCCACTACCAGGGTTTGGCGACTGAGTCCCCTAATCCCCAGTCGCCCTGTAAAAGGAGGAGTATATAAGGTATTTTCTCCCTTCTTCCAGCATGTCTTCGTGGTATAACGGTAGCGCATTCGACGCGTATTCGAGAGGTCCAGTTATATACCTGTAAATTTCCACAGCTACTATGTACATGCCACACCGGCGACGAAAGTAATCATCAACTCTCAAAATATACTCAATATTATCACTTTTGTGGATTTCAATCATGAACAATATACTATAATGTAAGTTCATTCATGTAATCATTTCACTACTTCTTTCTCTCTCTTCAGTTTTTATTCTATTTATACGATCTGCTGTATCATACTGACATTGGATTCAGATTGGAGTTTCAGAGAAATTTTCCGCTGGTAGGTACCGCGCTTGAAGGTATATACCTAGTGCTGAGCTACTCCTGTTTCTATTACTACCATCTTGGGTTTTGTTAAATGTCAGGTCACTAGACATTTGATGTTATCTGATCCTTAAGTAAAAAACGCAAATAGAAAGAAACTCCGAAACTTGATGTCACCAAGAGAATTTTAAAATTCTTTTCAGCTGAAAGGTTGGTTTAAGAACTTAAGGTTTTTATTCCTTTCAGGTTAGAGTCAAATATAGTTGATATTTTTGCCATTACTTTCGGCGCGCCTAAATATTTATTACTGCGAAGCATAAGTTATTCAACTATAATGACTTAATATTGTAGCTACAAATTCTATGAAACAATAAACATCTTTGAAATAACTGAAATATTACTCTACGTAATATAGCCTAGCCATGTCGATTGAAAATCCATGTAGCATCTAGTACCCATAACATGCTTAATATGAGTTAAGGTAAACTGGAATAGTTTGAAAAACGTTACACTTATAATGCATAGAAATGTATGGGCACACTACAAGACTTCTTCATAAAGTTACTAACTTCTCGTTTCCTAAAGCTACAGCGTCTTCTTCTACAGCAAATAAATGTGCATATATATGGTGTTGCTTGCCAAATCGCTATAATAACGAAGCGATAACTCAATGACAGAAATACAGCAATACTAGATCTGACTGTACTAGTGCACAATACTGAGAGATACTATAATAACGGCATAAGTATGGTTTCGATGTTGTAATCCGAATTAACCGGGATTTCATCTCACCGGAGTAATCTAATACGCAACAAGTAGCTAAGTGGATACGATCGCTGCAAAACTGGTGCATCTTTCTGGATGTGTTTTTTATGAACGTATTGGCTGCATGGGTTTTTCGAGGTTTCCCCTTGTATAATGTGACTAGAAGCCAGATATCTTTAAATCTTTATCTTTACAAAGGATCTGTTCTAAGGTAAATAACCCTCGCTTGTTTTTTTATAATCAATTAAGTAGGAACTTAATATTCTAAGGTATTTCTCCCGCCTTCTTAGCATGCCTTCGTGGTGTAATGGCCAACACACTCTGCGCGTATTCGAGAGGTTCGAGTTCCGGCGAGAGCATTGCACATTTTTAATGTCTTCTGCTTCGAAATAACTTAAGTTCTCTACAGCATCACCGAAATATAAAACTTGACCACTTAATCTGAAATAACACTGCTTAAACTGCATCCTAGATTTAACACAAAAAATGGTCAGAAGCTCATCGTCAGACATCAAGTGGCTCCCATTTTCCAAACCCTTTGAAATCTGCAATATTCATATCTTGTCCAGGATTCGAAATTAGCCCTATGACATTTATGATTAGTTAAGCTATGAAGAAGTCAAAAAATATGGTATCACAACACCGGTATCCGATTAACAAAAATTAAATTAACAAAATGATTATACTGAAACTCTAAATCTGAATGCGATGTATTATGTGCGATTTTATGAGCAATATTTGTCAAATACTGAATAAATCATCATTAAAATGACATTAATATCAATATAACTAAAACTTAATCTTAAATGCGTAAAAAGAGTCTTTTATTTTTAGAAAATTATTCAGGGATGAAAATTTATATCCACTAATGAGCGATAATCGTCAAAATAGTTCAATATCAACTCAAAAATTTCATTTCGAATTTCGGTAAACCGTCCAACTACTAGCCAATAATAAAATTAAAGACCTCAAAGAAAACAAAAGCGTAAAATTGGAACAGAATGGAAAACGTAATTAAACTAACGAATAAAAAACAAAACATGGTATGTAATGAATTAAGCACACCGCTGAATTAAAAATAAACGCTGAAATAATGAATTATTTTAAATGACATTTATAATTTATTAAGAAGAAAAGAGAAAAAAGCGATGGAAGCTATTTTTGCCGGATAGGTAAATATTAATTAAAGATAAAGAGTCGCTTGTATTGCATCACTGATCTTCTTCAGACTCGTTTTATTGGTATACTTTAATAAACAAGCAGTTTTTTAAAGGGGAAAAGAAATCTTAGGTTTGGCTGAATAAATTTATTTCTTTAAAAAGAAAATTATTGAAATGAAGCAGTATAGTGTATTAAACGTAACATTAATTACTTTTGCATAAAATATGATACGGTTCTTTCAAGAAATTTTTAATAAGAATTAGTAATAATCCATTATAAAACTGCAGTTTCTATCAACATGTTTTGGTTTTTATTGCAGAAGTATTTTTACTATTCAATTATGATTAACACGCACACATACACACACAGACACACATATATATATACATGCATATTATCATTAATTAGATAATTATTATTGTTGGGAACTCGAAGGAAATCGTCTTCCCAAAGGATGCCTCCATGTGTAACCTTTTACGGTTAAAGCTACTTTAAATTAATTTTATGCTCAAGCACAAGTAAAGTACTCAAAGTATAAAAAGCTAATTCTTTAGGGCATCTTTTATGCATCACTAAACAAACGTGTAATAACACCAGTCAGCAATGATTTAGTTACAGGAAATACTTTCTTACGCATTTTGTAACACTATTTTAAAGTATAAGGTTAGACATTATTCCATTGCATTTAGTCCATTGTGGCAAAAATTTCCATTGAGGCTACAATCCTGTATCAGAGATCATTTTGGCTGCATTTTTAAACTTCAAATGCACTGTCTTCAGGTGGCTCATATGATTTTTCGTGCCACTTTACAATCTCGCTTGTTCTGACAAGCCATATGGCATACTTGTGCCTATGTTGGATCATGTTAAACTGGTTAAAGTATGCCCCTGCAGACCCTAAAGTTTCGGTAAATGCTCAAGGCAGAAAGTCTGTTGTTTCCTGTTCACACCGATAAGATGGTGCTACCAAAGTAACCCCTCGTGAAAGCCATTAAAAAAGGGGGGTGGGAAATGCAGTTTTTGCCAGAAAAACAACAAATGCAATACAAATAATACAAATTAAATCTAAAATATTTATTTGTCAAAACACTATGACTTTATATATTGAATACAGTAAACTCATTTCTTAGACATTTTTAAATGTAGTGTACATTCTTGAAGAGTTAACGGTGTTCACAGACTCATCGAAAGCAAGATTAAAAATAACTCTGCTTCTTAAAGCTCAAATTATTAACTTATTTAAGTATAGCAAATTATACGAGGGCAGTTTGCCTGAGGGATGCCTTTCTCAAGGAAATTGATTTGTATTAACATTACATTTGGGAAAAAACAAAGAAACCAGACATGCGGACAGCCCGTTCGCACCATGTCGATCTATCGGTAAAGTCTGAAGCTCAGTGGTCAAGTTAGCAGTCTGAACCACTAGGCCATTGGTGGGTCTTATGACGGAAACGATTATTCTCCAGTGCCACGAGCGTATGAAAGGGTATATGTGAAATTATAAAACATTTTCTCAGTAATAATTACAAGAAATATTAAAGTTATATCTGTAAAATTCTGAAAGTAATAGTAGTTCTACACTGTCGGCTGAAATTTCAATACATGAAATACCATTCATTTTCCATGTTGCTTTGAGTGGAGTAACAGAGACAAATAGAAATATCAGATTGGAAAAAATTTGTTCTAAGTAAGCAAGATTAATTCCAGGAATTGAAAATGTGGTTTTGCGAATCCTTAACGAACGTCCATAACAATGGTCTTGCATCTTTGTATATTAAATAAGATTTAGTGAATAATCGTGACGACAACAGACAAAAACAGATTTTCATTTTCCTGATGCCAGCGTCCTTAAAACTAAACTTATGAAACTTAGTTTCCAAAATTTAATTCGTTGGCCCTTAAATTAAGGAGCTATTGATAATGAATGATCTTGAACATGAAAGAGCATCGAATAAGTCTGTATATGAGCCACCGAGTTCATTTGAAAAGGCATGATAATAGATCTTATAAGGTATTTCTCCCGCCTTCTTAGCATGCCTTCGTCGTAATATGGTCAGCACACTCGACGCGTATTCGAGAGGTCTGTGGTTCGTCGAGTCCCGACGAGAATATTGTTCACTTTTCATCTCTCCTGCTTTCAAAAAAACTCCTAATGACTATAAAATCTTCTTAAATAACCAAAAGACAGAAAATAGCTGCTAACTAATCAGTAAGCTTTCGGAAAACTGTAAGAGATTGGTGTTTAATATATCGTTTACAGAGCTTAAAATCAGCCGAATTCCACCATAGCTCGTCTCCGGTGCATCGTATTTCTTAGTCAGCCCCAAATAAAATAAACTCCTGCATTTTAATTTATTATTGAACTACCTGTCATTAATTTAATTTATTGATTTTTTATTTATCTCTTTACTTTTTATTTAACTTTAATTATTTATGATTTTATTTTTTAATTTTTCTTTATCTTTCCTGGTGGCCTTCTGTGGGGCTTTAATATACATTGTCAACATACGTATATTGTACAACTAGAATATTCTAAACTTTTACCTCTATAGTTAAAGCGCGAGTGTTAGCGATTAATAGCGGTTCGCGACTGTTAAAATTATGCTTAAACCATACTACACTCAAAACTTAAGGCCTCGGGCATTGAGCCAGTGTCGCTTATATTCTGCTGTAGGCGCTTTTAGAGAATAAGGCATTAATCGTATTGTAAGGAGTGTTTCTCCACCCTTACCATGTGCCTTCAGGCTGTATGGAAGCAGGTGCAGCAAACAATCGGAAGTTTCGGAAGTCGAATCCTGGCGATGGCATCTCTAATTTTTCCCGTCTTATGTCTTCGTAAAACTCTAATTTCTCTACAAGTGGCGCCCGAACTAAAATGTGGTGACCAACGATTCGTCACCACCAGGATTTGGTCCAGCCTTCCTAGCTATCGTTTAAATAAGGGAGAAGGAATAGTCATCGTTTAAGTCGGGGAGAATTCTTCTTTTACTTTATCACTGCCTTTGTAATGTAAATGGAAGCCCATCTGACTAGCAAAAGAAAGACTCGGAGTTCTAAACCCTGTCAGGGTATTCCTGATTTTCCTTATTTTTTACTCCGATAAAAGCCTAATCATTGTGCATTATTATATTTATATTCACATGTAACTGAAACAAATTGTATCAATCATGGCGGGATGTTTAAAATGATGCAAAAGGTTCTTATGTTCAACAAACGGGTTGCTGCTCCTTTAGTAATTCCTACCTCAGCTTATTTATTACGAACGCAGGAATATTTATACTTATAAATGCAATTTACATTAGAATTATCGTTAGGTATTGCAATACTATTCCTTATTATATATCTTGAAATACCATTAGTTACTACTTTTAATTTCTACGTGCGGGGGTACCTTTTGTTATTTTTTGTTTCATACGAGCATTCGGAATTTTTCCCGGTACCTGGCAGACTGGAAGCGATCGCGATGTAAAGTTGGTAATTAGACACACATTATCATTTCACATCATCAAGTCTTACAAAAGCTAACACGGGACAGCGTATACATTGCGTAGTATCGGTACCCTATCTACCTGTATGGATTTCGGTACGGCAAGTGAAAAACCGTATTCAGTTTTATTCTATTGTACGTATTTTAATTGATTCCCCTTTAAAGTACGAAACAAACGAATCATATGTTTGAAACTAGGGAGAATACAAAAAGGTATCCCACGCAGACACTGAATTTTAACAAAGTCACGTCTCTCGAAGAAGTGACATAGACCAATTTCATTTGCATCGCTTTTCTCTGTATGAGTCCTTTGGGGAAACTGGTGAGAAAATAACTTTCCAACCCGAAATTTATTATTTATTTTAGGGTAAAACGGGGGATTCATTTTCCTATTTATTTATTTATCTATTTGAGCGGTTTTCTTCTTACTTGCTTCCCCACACCCACCCCATGCAAGGGGTGGCATGGGAAAAATTGGAAATGCATTAATCAAGAGATTTTGACGTTTCTTCGCCTCTCGTTACAGGAACGCTTCATTTGAGTTTTGTAACTTTCTTTATTATAATTTTTGCGACGGGAAGTTGGATGAATTAAGGAGTTTCCGAGTTTGTCGTGGCGTCTTTTCTTTTCTTTGAAAGAATCCCATGAAAAGAAGAGGAGTATATATCTCAGTACATGTGTGTATGGGTTCGCTTATGCATGCCTGGAGAAAACTGGCTTCTCCAGTCTTAGAAAAGGAAAGAATGAGATAAAGATGGTGAAATGTCATTCGGCATTGGTTTTTAAAACTTTTGTTTTCTTGAATTTTCTGATGATAAAGAGCGCGTTTACTTGTTGACGACTGAAAAAAGTTTCTACGCTAACGACTTTTCAGAAGCTTGTAGCAATTAGCGAAGATAATTTAGGAAGCTTAAAAAGAATAAAACCTAGATTTTAAATTTGTGCCCTGTACTATGTAATAATATTTAGAATACCGTAATTTTACGATTATGAGCGAGGTACGCTGCTACATTTTAAGAATCCCTTTGATTAGTTGATCCTTTACTGTAGTAGATGTCAACGTGTCTGGAGCATTTAAGATGAACTCTTTCTTTCTCTTTATATATATATATGTATATACGTATATGTGTGTGTGTTTGAGTTAAAAATATGTAAATTAAACTTCTAAATTTAATTTGCAACATCTATATTTTAATCTTGATATTTCCCTTTTCTATACTAAAAAAGCAGTAATTATTTTAATACATCTCACAACTGCGTCATTTGAAAATCAACAGCCATCATATGACTTTTATTTTTGACGTAATATTGGCGTTTCGCGAACTGAAACTGAACCAGTCAGGCATACTTTTATATAGTTAATCAATGAAAATGATATCCAAACCTAAACTAATTCCTCCTAACTAAGATTTCTTCTTTAATACATTGATTTTCGCTTCTGCTTCCCATGTTAATTAGATGCTGCTCTCTTCTTACCGCACCAGCATCAAAAATGTTTCTACTGCGAAACCGGGCCAATTACTGCAGCCAATTTATTAGTATTAACTTAAAATGCATTTGTCAACTATAATGAAAAGGATCACTTAATGCTGCCAAAATTGCAAGTTCCTCTTCGATTATGCTTCAACATCTGTTTCAAGTATGTCCAAATTATATATATAATAATAATCATATTAATATACGTACCAATTAGCGGCCGATCGGTAAAGTTGTTGAACACTGGTAGTTCACTCTGAGGTTCGAATCCCGCTAACAGGTTGGCTACATGGGCGTTTTCGTGATTTTCCCCATGTTTAACGTGTATGAGAGCCAGTTTCCCTCATAAAGTCCTCCTCCACGAAAGCATCCTTCACTTTAGGCAGATAGCCCTCGAGGCTTTTCCGTAATCACATAAACCAAACCAAACTAAACCCATTAATATACTGCTAGTCAAAATTAAAGGAATTAAAGGACAGTAAAACAGAAATTAAAGGACAGTAAGGACTGTTTTACTGTCCTTAAAATTAAAGGACAGTAAAACAGAACAGAAATAAACTAATTGAAAAATTATTGGTCGAGAAAAGGGGCTAGTTAATGGCTTCCGTAGAAGGGAACGTTTCGTAAAATCTTAAGATACTTGCATACGAATACGATATATATTTTAATCTCTATTTCGTTTTCGTGTTATGCCGCGTTTACGCTCTTGAATGTACAAATTAGTAAAGATAAATTTAAGAGATGGAGCGCACAATTGAGATATAAAGATTGTATGGCAAAAAATATACTTTGAAAGAAAGGACTATTTTTATTTTTTATATCTGATATGTTTTATTTTCATATTAAGAGAAAATAAATCTGGCCATCACGTAATCAAAATTACATTAAGGGACGGTTAGTAGTAAAACCATCTGGTTCGACCTTATAGTGTCATTCTGAAGAAAATGTTACTAACAGAAGACGGAAAAACCTAATCGTATAAAACGTATTAAATGAAATATTGCGGCTTAGGATAATAAATATTGGTTTTAGTCAAAACCGCATTTTAATTTACAGTAGAGTTTTAGCAAATTGTACTATCTGGATTAAAATTGAGACTACAATTTTTGTTTGCTGTAGTTATGAAACGAATCCAAGTAAAATTGTGCCTAATGATTTTATCGGAACGAATTGAAATTCCATGCAAAAAATATAAATTCCTTCTACAGCTAGATTTTATGTTTCGATTATTTAATTTATGACTTAACTGTCTTATTTGAAAATTTTATTTTTAGTTGTTTTTATTCTTTTCATACTATTCATTTCATCTTATTATTATTTTAATAGTAAATTTTGCTTCTTTTCTATTAAGCCTGTGTAGCTTGCTATTATGGAATTAGACGCTGATTTATAAGTTAATTATTTAAAACTATATGCGATGGAGTTCTGTATTATTCAAAAAGGTATGTAAAATTATCGAAAACAAAAGTCTTTCACATTAAATCAAATGCAGCACATCACGCTTTGGGGCTAGGTTACTGGAATACGGCAAAGTACATAAAGGCTTTCCTCCTAAAGAGCGGGATGGACTTGCGGAGGACTTTTTAATAAAAACTGCCTCATATTCGCATCACAGATGGAGGGAAGGACAAAACTCAACCATGCCGTCAGCCCGCTCGTTTTTAGTATGGAACCCAGGTTAAGCTCCCAGTTTTCAGTGGTAGCACTCCGTAGCGGCAGACCTGGTGGCAAAACAAACTAATCTATGGTAAATAGACGGTGCTCCTTAACTAGACGGTTACGAAAGCCATTGCCCTCTGTTCACAGTCAATAACAACAGTATTCAGGGGTCTTAATTATTCGATATTGAATACATCACTAGTGCCATTGTTAACGATGAATATGCTGATACGATATTGTATTTATTTAGTAACTCGATGTAGCTGTTACATCATCAGTGATTAAGTTTTTCTCTGCGATTTTAATGTCCGTAGTTTATACAAAGAAATTTGCTTAAGATAACCAGAAAAGAGCCCCAAATGGCCAGGTAGGTCCAACAACTTACCGTTTGTTTCTCTAATCCTCTAATCCTTTCTCTAATCCTGAAAATTCTTCAGTGCAGTACATCGATCCTAAATAAATAAAAATAAGGTGCGTTAATTATTTTCCTTGGAATAGTCGTATATAACTGTACTGTAGAATGCGATTTATTTGAATCTTTTAGGGCTTATACTAGTTGTCTAAAGTAAAAGTTTATTGGACAAGCAATGCAAAAAAAGGTATCGCGTAATCTCAAGGGCTCTTTGGAACAATACCAGAATCTGGTGCCTCTGGTCTTTGAAATATGCAGCATTTTTCTACAAAATTAGGGCTTAATTAATTATACTTTTCAGTTACTGTTAGCATTTCATATTTTATTTCAAAGAAAACACTCCATCGCTTTGATCCATAACATGAATTAATTTTAGTGCACATGAGGAACTGCATCTGAGTTTTCTTGTCGCTGCAACCATTTGGTTGTTCTTTTTAAACATCCAGTCTTCAGCATTTTGTGGAATCGTTATCGTAAACATGCTTTCATTTTCCTCGTTTGCTTGTTCGTCTTGTACTGAAGGTGTACTTTTCAATGATCACTTGAAATTTGCTATCCAAGATTATTGCTTCGATCTTTATTTGCTAATTAATTATAAGTTCCTCTTAATTTAGATTTCTTCCTATCCCCTTTATACCAACATTTTTTGCACTTAATATCTATTATAGAAATGCTTTGTTTAATTTTTTTTTAAAATTTTTGTTAAGATCTGATGTTTCGTAAAGCTGAAATTTTTACTTGGAGAGCTTGTGTCTCAATACTCTAATATGAATTACGATTACCTGAAGCATTCAGATAATTGAACATCTGGATATTTTAGTTTGGATAATTCGGCATCGTACTGTAATTGTTATATAACATTTCTCCAAAAATACTAAAAGTGGATAATGTTGACACATGAAGATATTTTGTATGTATTACAAGAAAGGTCTCCTAACTTTGATCTCAATATTTCTCAAAAATAACAAAATAATTAATTGCTGGTATTCTACAGTCAGTCCAAAAGAATATTAAATATGCAATTTTGATCACCAGTGGGGAATGTTCTGAAGAAATTAGAGAGAAATTTAGAATTTCCCAAAATCTCCAAAACAGTTCTGTATATAGTTAGATTTGCCATATCTTGTGTTGCTAATTTATATTAATTTGCGAATGAATTTTCTAAATTTATGTACATTTTATCAGAGAAAGATTTTAGTGTGTCAATGCATCTCCAACAATTTCAATGCTTGATCGAAAACGCTTCCTCAGTCTTTCAACAAAACAGCCATCTGTACTTACTTTATTTAAAGTAAGTAACTATTTTCTTCCAGAAAGAAAATTAAACTAAGTTAAAATTGACTGTTAAATTCCTATACATGAGATAAGAATAAACAAGCAAAGAAGAAATAAAATTTTGAGTCATAAAAGATAACGATGTCTGAGAAATCGCCGCGCTTTAGAATTCTTTTCTCTTAATATCCTTAGGTCAAGAAAATATTCGCATAGTTTCGCCTTCCCTAACATTATAGTCAGCTCTTTGAAGTTAACTGTAATTAAATTCTTAACGTTTTATTTATGTTACTTATACATAATCACTTAAATGTATACTGTTGCTACGTTTTTGTAAACATTGCTATTTTTAAGATAGCCATAACTTTATTTTAATTGGCAGCCAAATTGACTTCCTAAGCCTACGAATTTATGAGACACTGAATTAGACTTAATTTTGCTTCTTTATAAATGAAACATGTACATATTAGAAAGTACTCCTGGTATGCATATTCTCATACAAATGCACACTCTCGTATCAGCTCGAAAATATTGCTGAATTTGTATTTTACAAACCAACTGTAGTTATTTGCAGTTGCGAATCGGAATCTGATTCAATTTGCTAGATGCAACTGATGCGAAATTTATAATTTGATTTATTTCGTTGAATGTAGTTGATTGCACTGTCGTCTGTGCAATCAACTGCATTCAACGATTCAGTTCTGGGTGAGCAGATTTACTGCTATATGAAGTAAGTAACAGTGAGGTAAAAAATATATGAAAGATATAATTATAATTTAAATTAGCAACAGACTCTTAAAGCGTGAATTAATTTTTCCCTCTTTATTCTAAAAATAGTAATCTCTTTCTGCACTGCGTCATTTCGAGACTAATCCACGTATATGAATCTTACATAACACTGATGATGTAAGTGGAACTAAGACTCAGTCAACTACTAATTATTGAATAATAATTGTTTTTGTTGACTAATACTCTCTTGTGTGACTTATAGTCAGCCCAAGCCCACGAAATTTCTCGCGGCAAGGGGTGCAAGATACGCCTGTCGTTGGCAACAGCCTTGAGCAACTTACGTGCGACAGTGCGCTTTAGCTCATTTCCGCCCCAAATTTTGATGGACAGCACCCCGAGGGGATGGGTACGAGAGACTCCCACCACTCTTCCCCTACCACAATCCTCTCGAGAGGACTTTCGGCTCCCCTCATATTTAGAGTCCTTCGTGCCGCACGGACATTATACATTTACAGGCATTCATGCCTTCTTCGGCACGCTAGTCAGCGACGCTAACCACTATATCGGTTGGGCGGCGCCGATAATAATTTTACAGTAGTATTAATAATCCGATCAAATGCGTTGAGAACCAATTAAATGCACCGGGAAATTAACTCATTCTGAATCCAATCAAATGCATTGAGAAATTAACTCATTCTGAATTAAGATTTCATCCTGAACACAACTACACGTGCTTTCTATGCTTCAGCCTAGCTAGACTCTGCCTGCTGTTCTCTTACTGCAAAGCTATTAAAAATGTAAATATTATGAAACAAACACAAGTACTGTACCAAGTTGTTTATGGCCATGCCCTTTTTTTTAATATTTAATCTGTTTCGTCTACTCTGTTTCCTATTCATTATGGATTAACATTCTACGCAATCAAAATTCTTCAACTTCATTATGGATCTAAAATCCATGTTTATACGCCATCAATAATTTTATGTGTCTGTGCAATGAACTTATCCTACAACATGACAGTTAAATTTGCTTTTATTACAGTGAATGTCTACTTCATTAGATTTCGCGCTAAAATTTCTATAGTGGGAGAGACCTTTGTATTGGCTGCTCAGGGTAAAGATTTTCAGTAAGGGTTTTCAGAATTTCTCATATTCTTCTCCAATTTTTAACAGATTAAATTTCCATCAGTTCTAGCTTCATTTAAATTACTGGGTATTAAGAGCCAAACGCGTGTCCTCCGAATTTTATTTCTTCGTTTGTTTTTCGATATTGTCATTCAGTTAATAGATCAGTTTGTAAACTTTACAGATTTTTTCCAATACAATTTGAAACTCTGGAAAGTCGGCAACAAGTGTACATCGCTGAATCTTGTAAATTTTTAGAACTTTCAGCTGCCTATCTATAAAAACATGAGCATCTGAATGTTTCACTGTTATATATTTATACATAATCATATTCACGTAATTGTTCTTCTAAAATATGATACTTCAGATTTAGGAACCTTGCCTATTAAACGTGAGACAAGGGGGATTTCTGCCCGTTCATTCCTCGTATAAGCTGAAAACGCTTGGCATAACTCTGTATGAATTATACTGCAATAAAAATGTAAAAGTTTATTAATATACTTATGTCACACAGCCATACGTGTATTTCATTGTTGATACATATTCTATAAAGTTTAAATTTTCTTTTCTAGGAGCCAAGCGGATGAACATGCGCGTACTTTCTTTCTTCTATTCCTACAGGGTCCTCAAATGGAAAGCGTGGCCTTGAAGGCCTCCTTAGTGAAAATATCTGACACGTTTGGCAATGCAAATGTGAATTTTAGAGCTACATGCGTTCTTCAGACGGAACAATGGAAATACGGTGAGTGCAGTTCTTATTTTATATATTTAATTCCTGACCTTATATATGTCATTTTTGAATGTGCTGCATACTTTTATTTTCAGAAACTTATTCCTCTCAATTTTATTGTCGAATTCAATTGTAATGAACATGAGACAACTTCAAAGTGTTTTCTTTCCGTACATTACCATTTATAACCTTAACGATTTTAATATGCATGAATATGTACGTAAATTTTAAAAAAAATTATGAGTTTTTGCTCGTTATAATCGGTATTGTTTACATGCAGGACTCGCTATATTCAGAATCCGTTTGGCTATATATACTTGTAAAGTACCTATATCCTAGGGTTACCGAAGCAATAAAAATAAGGAAACTTAAAGACAACAGCATCAGGTACGACAATTTCAGTCTTCATAGCATTCATTTGCAGGCCATTATAGTATATAACACGTGATTCCCTGTTCAAATTTGATCTTTCCAACGGTAGCTGATGAAAATAAAACATATGGAGAGGTCAATTATTAAAACTGTGTAGAATGGCTATCGAAATTCGATAGTAGTGAGAAATATATGTTGTACAAATTAAGAGTTAATAAATATCAATCACGTTTCAAATTTTGTGCTGGCTCATAGAATACAGTTTGAAGTTTGATTCCTGATCGACAGCGAACATACTACTTGTATTGCCGTAAAATATAGTCGCATAATGCTGGTTAAAAATGAGTTTGCTATGGGCTCTTACCCGAAACAATTCATTTCAGCAAAAGTTTTTTTTTGTTATAGTTACGCGAAATAGCTTGTTTCCTCCTGTCTCCAAAAAAGTGTAAGTGGTTCCATTTTAGAATGTAATTCAGTAATAAATCTCCAAGCCATAAATAGTAACTATTTAAGTCTTGAAACAAATACCACTTATGTATTCACTATTAATTTTTTAATGCACTGAATGAAATACTGAATATTTTAGGTGGCTTAACATTATCTTTACATTAGAAGGAAAAATTATGATTCTTTGAGAAGTTTATTTTTGAAACTTAATTTTAGCTTTAAAACAAAGCTATTAATTTCTTTTTGGAAAATGTCTGTATTTATATATGCATGGAAGCATTACTTTTTTATTTTTTATTAACAGGAAAACAAGCCCGATGCATTTAAAGTGGTCAAAACGTGTTTGAAAAATGTCTTTTTATTATGTTCACAAATATTGCCCTGAAAAATATGACAAATACAAAATTGAAAAAATGAGTTCAAATAAATATATCTTGAAAGTTTGAGAAAGTTTTAAATTATTATTTTATACTAATATATATGTAGTAGTTTGATATAATTTATAAAATATTACTAAATTATTTTCGGTTTATAAACGTTTTAAGCTCAGTTGCTCTTTCAAGACCTGAATATTTCATTTTGTTTAAAATTTGTAGGTTATTTTCTGCATTTGTTATTTCTGTAAGCGGTACTCAAATGTCACATGAATTAGAAACGAATTTAAATGTATAAAAAAGGAATAAAAAGGTACAAGGTAATAAATGAAAGTCATCGGAAAGTGAAACTAAAAGACTATTTTTTTTTTAATTTTACTCATAATTAGAGAATGTTTCTCAATTCTGGATATTAATATATAATATTTCAAATAAAGATTTATGTCAACATACTGCGTTCACTGGGAATTAATCCTTTATTTTTCTTTGAGGATTAATTTATCTTTTATTTTTTCTCCTTTTGTTAAAATAATGTTTGAAACTTTTCCCCTTATTTTAAAAATGCAGTTTTTTAAGCATGGCATGTTATGGTGGAAACATTTTCCTTGAAATTCGATTTAAATAAGCTAAAAAATGCATGCAGAAAATATAGAAATGATACCAATAGCACAAATAATAATGATAGTAATAATAGTGACAGTAATTAATTCTATCTCAGAAATAAAATATTTTATCATAACAATATTCTGAGATTTCAGAGTGGTAGTGAGAGGATTGTTGTACGTATTAAGTTAGGAAAAATTGAAATATTTATGTACGTATAATAAATTAGAAGCTAATGACTGTCCTAGATAAGGACAACCGATTCATTCAGAACTAGATACAGTTGTGGCAGGTTGAACACATTTTATTCTCAATAAAATATTTTTGATAGAGAGAACTCATTGGTACATTCTACATTTTGAAGAAACGATAGGAGAGGATAATAAGTTAGACAGAGAAGTAAAAATACCAAGTGTCCAGTATGAAGTTTCGGTTCGGAATAAATCAGTTTTGTCTTGCTTTAATTCCGATAGGTTAAGTTTCAGTGAGGAAATTTTAAATTATTATTGATCGAAGCGCTGTGAAAGTACCTGCGTCATTAACGTTATATAAGGATAGCATGACAGCGATAACGTTTAGAGATTTATTTTAAGCAGTTACTATTTTAGGATAGAAAGGGAAATAGTTAAAGAAAATTACTTAAGAGATTATTGAAAATTAAGATTTGAATTTTATCTTGTGATATTTTTATCTTACGCATACTGTCTTATAACTGTATATATACACTCATGGGCAAAAAAATTAGCGCACCAAGAAGGAGTCGACAAAATGAAACAAAATTTTACATACGTATTTACTATTACTTACGACTATTTTAATATAAGTAAACGATAAGAAAATCAAAGAAAAAGGATAATTAATTTCAGAGAAAAAGGCAAAAGAACGGAGGAGTTAGTACTCCGTTGGACCCCCCTCTAGCGCGAATGCACGATGCGATACGATCGGGCATTGAGTCATACAAGTTCTGTATGATGTCCTGAAACATTTCGTTCCATATTTGCTGTAACCTTGCCTCTAGTTCTTTCAAATTCATAGGATGCCCAACTCGTCGTCCCAAATGATCTCAGATATGATCGATTGGAGACAAATCTGGGGATCAGGCAGACCAAAGAAGGGTAGTAACAGTGCGGAGACAGTCTTGTGACACCCTTGCCGTAGGAGGCCGAGCACTGTCTTGTTGAAAAATGGCTCCTGGGAGCCGTTGCATGAGTGGCAACACATATGGTTGCAGGATTTCATGAACATATCGCTGGGCTGTCATGGTGCAACGGAACAATACTAGGAATGACCATGTATTGTAAGCAATGGCACCCCATACCATCACACCAGCTGTGGAAGCGATGTGTCGTTGTACAGCAAAGGCAGGATTGAGGCGTTCACCACGGGCTCTCCACACACGAACACGATTGTCATCACTGCCGAGATTGAATCTGGATTCGTCGCTAAAGACGACCTGGTTCCATTCCGCTGCAGTCCGGTTTCCTCGTGCTCGATACCACTCCAAACGAAAGCGTCGATGGGTGGGCATCAAGGGCAGCACACGTAATGGCCGCGATACCAACTGTCCTTCAGCCAGGTGCCGTCGTATGGTTCGAGAAGACACAGGGACCCCTAGTGAAGGTGCTACCTGTGTCTGGATGGCGGCCGATGAAGCAGTTGGCTGTACGCGTGCATTTCTTACGATGAGGCGTTCTTCTGGACGACTGGTCTGTTGAGGGCGTCCTGAGCCTGGTCTTCGTGTACATGACATCTCTCGGGTCCACTGGTCCCAACACCTCCTCACAACACAATCAGAGCGGCCTAATTGACGAGCTACTCGCCTAGCTGAACACCTAGCTTCCATCATCCCGACGATTCTCCCCCTCTCAAACTGCGACAATCGCTCATATTGCCTTCGAACATGGCGTAATGGCATGTCTACCTCAGTTCTTCCTTTGCAAATGATTCAGCACACTCAAGCATGCTTTGGTTACCTGTTTTATACTCCACAGAACACAACGTTTAACGCCCTCTGCCGCATATACGTAATGCGCAATTACGCTGCATTTCTAATCATTTGCATATCTCCCCGACATGTACCTTCATTGCAAGTTTCGTTACGATCCCACAATTATTTCTTGGTGTGCTAATTTTTTTGTCCATGAGTGTATATCTGTTAAAGTAACTAATAAGTAAAAAATATCAAATTATTGTTAGAATTTTTTTGGAATTGACAGTTGCAAATTGAAGTTAAAATGTTACCTTACACACACACACATATATATATATTACTGACAAAGTTGACAAATTTATATACATAATCCAAAATGAAATAAAAAAAATAGAAAATGCGTTTAAAATTCATCCCACATTTAATTCGGAATAAATCACAAGCAAGACTCAAAAACCCAGAAGCTACAGTGTTAAAATGCAAGAAATAAGGAGGCCAAAATATGCCAAAACCAAAAATGAAATATGAAATTTACATCTTTCGCTGCATCGTCATCAGACGTTTGGTGAAACGGAAATAATAAATTTAAACAAAAGCAGTAAATAAATTAAACAGCCTGTTTCAGACAAAGCAAGCAAAGACAAATTTAAGTAAATTTTTAAAATAGTCTTAGAAAAACAATAAAATTAATCTGTGTCTTTATCAGTGCAACCTCTACACGCCGAAGTGAAGTCAAAAAAACTTATAGCATCAAAAACATGAAAGATTTTTTAAAAATCACGAAAACGTTAATTTCAGTATATCGAGTCCAAAAACAAAACTTGCAAAAATAATAATCCATTACTTGAAAACAAATCCATTTACAAATTTTTTAATCCGATATTTGAAAAAAAAAAACAAAGTTTTATGCAAATTTTGAAAACATACAGGTCGGGTTGATAAAAGTAGCATAAATCATAAGCAAGTAATAAAAATTCACAATTTTCGTGGGCAGAGTCCAAAATCATGTAAAATAGTGCAATCCAAAATATGAAGAATAAAGGAAACAAATGAAAATTTTATCGAATAAAATGAATAAATGAGTAGTATTTATTCTTTTTTTTACTTTGTATTTATTCATTTATATATGTGTACTACAACAGCTAATAGATATAATATGATCAAACCAATCCTTGAATTAAACACCCATTAAGACTGCAATAAATTCATTTGGAATTATATAAGGAAAATACACTTTTTATAATCTTTCAGCAACAGCTGGAATTGGTGCATGCAAGTAAAGAAAAAATTCAAAAAATTAAACTAGACCTCGATCCGTCAAATTATTAAACTATAAGAGAATAAACAGAATAAGCAAAGGAATTCATAAAGGAATACGAGGTGTTACATATCTTCTAACATCTCTTCAGAGAGTCGATGTCACGAGATAATGAAAAGTAAATCAAACTAACGTTAACTCGTGGACCGAACCCCTTAAGAGATGTTAGGAAATATGTAATACCTCGTTTACTTTTAAAATTCTTTTGCTTATTTTATTCTGTTTATATTTTGGTGTATTGTGCTCTCATTTTATATTTTGAATTTCTTTTCTACTTTGATGTATCAGCTCTGAAAAGGTTGTAAATGTTATTTTTAAGCCTTTCTTTTGTGTCATGTTTTTTTGTTTTCTTTTTTTTCTTTAAAAGTTCCCAGTTTTTTCTTTTCTCCATTATGCAGAACATTTAATAATCTTTCACAGCGTTCAGCCATCCTTTTTAAATTTGCGCTCTTCAGTAGACAATGTTGTTTTGATACAGTCATTTAAACTGTATCAAATAGTTTTATTTCATATAATTAGAATTAAGGAATTTTATCACATTCACAGTATTTCTATATATTTTAAGTTAGGCAGTAGGAGATAGTTTTATGTTACTATGCATGTAATGAAACAAAACCATTAAAAATAAATGAAAGTGTTCGTAAATTAGCAAATTCTATAACTAGATTTTTACCGTTTCCAATAAATTAGATTGCAGAATAATCGGCGATTTAAAAACCGATAAAATTATAGTGTAGGAAAATTACAAAAGAAATTAAAACAAGTAACTTATTTTTAATATGTGTGTCAAATTTATACAACAAAAAATTTATGATAAAGGTAACTGCAAGTGATGAAAAAAATTATTATGCTCTAATATTTTTAAGTAGAACGTTTTACATATGTATGAATGTAAGAATTATTTGCAGGATATTTTTGCGTTTTTTTTTTCATTGCAACAATTTGCGTTATATAGTAACAAATGTCATACACATTCAAAGGAAAAGCTATGCATCTCTGGTTGTGTTTATATGAAAATGGTAAATGAAAATGAGCCATAATTACACTCTTAGACACAAAAAAAAAAAAAAAACGACGCACCAAGAAGGAAATATACGAATAGGACGAAAATCGGTAGAAGTGATGTACATGTACAGAAAAACAAATGATTACAGTTTGAGAAAAATTGGATGATTTTATTGAAGTGATAGAGCTTCACAAAGTGAAAAAGTCAGTAACGCGTTTGTCCACCTCTGGCCCTTATGCAACCAGTCATCGGCTTGGCATCGATTCATAGAGGTTGCGGACGTCCTTCTGAGGGATATCGGGCCAAATTCTGTCCAACTGGCGCGTTAGATCGTCAACATCCCGAGCTGGTTGGAGGGCCTTGCCCATAATGCTCCAAACGTGCTCAACAGGAGTAAGAACCGGCGACCTTGCTGGCCAAGGTAATGCTCGGCAAGCACTAAGGAAGCAGTAGAAATATGTGCAGTGTGGGGGCGGGCATTAGCTTGCTGAAATGTAAGCCCAGGGTGGCGTGACATGAAGGGCAACACAACGGGCCTTAGAATTTCGTCGACGTACCGCTGTGCTGTAAGGTTGCGACGGATGACCACCAAAGGCGTCCTACTATGAAATGAAATGGCACCCCACACCATCACTCCTGGTTGTCGGCCTGTCTGCTGGAAGACAGTCAGGTTGGTACCACACCGCTGTCCGGGGCGCCTCCTGACTCGCATTCGCTGGTCATCGGGGCTCAGTTCAAAGGGGGGCTCATCACTGAAGTCTATTTTACTCCAGTCAGTGACATTCCAGTGCGAATGAGCCCGACACCACAGCAAACGGGCTTGACGTTGTACAGAGGTCAATAGTAGTCGGCGCAAGGGGCGCCGACTACTATTGACCCCTTTCTGTGGCCCCCTTTCTGTGAGCCCCCTTTCTGTGAGCCATCTATGAATGGTCCTTGCGGTCACTGAAGCACTAGTTTCACGTACAATTGATGATAGTGATGCATCTGGGGCTGTGAGTGCCGCTCTGACGATTGTTCGGTCTTCACGTTCTGTCGTTTCTCTAGGCCTACCGCTTCCTTCTTGACGCTGTATGCGGCCATGGTTCACCCATTCCTGCCAACATCGCCTAATAGTGACATCGCTCCTGCTCAAATGTCGAGCTACTCGCCGATAAGACCACCCGGCTTCTTTGAGCCCAACTGCACGACCTCTCTCAAATTCTGACATCTGCGCATATCATTCGCGCACCTGTATGCGAGGCATAGTTTCTGTCTACAAGAGTACACAGAATGAAATTCGTGAAGACTTTATGACCTGGAATAGTAATTTCTCCTCTTAAATATCCTGCCAGTTGCGCAGATCAGATGCGCTGTTCATTCATTGGCAGCCGTTCATTCATTGGCAGCCAAAACGTAAAATTTTGCATTTTCCGTCGAAACTTGTATGCATATCAATTTGTGTCCAATTTGCTTTATATCTTCTCGGTGTGTTGTGGTGCGTCGTTTTTTTTTTTTTTCTAAGAGTGTATCTTCCCCTATGAGTTGTAATATATAAATTTTGCAAAACATCTTAATAATTTAATTATTTCGAATTGTTTTTAAAAAAAAAGTATTACATGTTAAACTAATGAATTTGGTATTTGTATTAGAAGAGAAAAAAGAATTATTTTTAATGCATATATAAATGATGTTTCGAAGATAGCTTGAATGCACTCGTAAGGGAGAAAGGAAAAAAACTGGGAAGTTTTGAGCAAGAAAAGGAAACAATAACTAAAAAACTAAGAACTTGAAGTTTCAGTTACATTTTTGTATTTTTAAGATGAACATATCTTCGAAATCATTTTATGAGGATAAGCGGAAATCTACCTTTTTGTGAATTTCCAGTCGAAACTGTTTCGATTCGTAAATGACGTTTTAAACGGTAATGTGATCATATTTTGAAATGGAAGAAGGAATTCAAAAACTAATTTTCGCAGCTTCAACTTCGATTTGGAAACGATTCTAAGCGGGAAAACATTTGCAGATACTGAAAAGTTTTTACTGAGGTAAACAGTTTAAGAGTACTTGCATGACAAGTGATGAGAAATTAGAAATATGCTATTTCTATATTTTTCTTTCCTAGCTGAAGAAGTTCCCTCTCTTGTAAAAATCCCCATTTCTGCATTCATTTTCTTGGTAAGATACAGTTTTTATTCTGGCTTAACTTTCTTCATCTGTCTGGCCTTCAGCCTATTGGGACTATTTGTCGCCATCACAGCCTTCTTAAACAGTAAATCTATCGAAAAACGTAACGCAGAGATTTTCTGCCAAATTTATAAATCTAAGTTATTGGTGAAGGTAATTATGAATTGTTTTAATATAAACACAGCTAGAGAGGAACAGTTGTTTCCTTTGACTATGAATGTCATTTATTACTAGATAACGCAAATTGCGGGAAGAAGAAAAGGAAAACAAATCCTCCTGTAAACAATTCATACACATATAAAAAGTTCTATTCAAAAATACTACGGCGTTTTTTAAAGCATCATCTTTTGGGAAACATATTGCATCTAATCCTGTTACGCGTAGTAAAAGAATGAGTTGCAGTTTTTTGCTGTGTAATTTACCGATACAACTTAGTATAAATTATTCCAAAATATAGCATTTAAATATTTTAAATATTACTTTGTGCCTAACATATCATAGTCGAGTTTAGTCCAAACTAATGAAATTGATGAAAATCACTATTTTTGTTTTAAAAGAAAGGGGAAGAATGTTAGTCTTTATAGAAAAAATGGCGTTCCAGATGGTGATATGTTAATGTGATCATTAAATTGTAATTATGTGTTATAAAAAAATAATTATGATTATAATGTAAAAATACTATTGTTCTTGTTGTCTTGCCCATGAATTTCATGGAAGAATGGTTGCCAGAGCCTCAAGGAGGTTGGACTTTTACTTCCACCCCAATTTTGAGGAAGAACATCCCGGGGGGGGGTCCGAGGATATCCCATCCCTCTTCCCTACCACCAAATCACTTTCACGAGAGGACTTTCGGCTCACCATATATTTAAAGCGCCCCATGCCGCAAAGACACTATACATTTAAAGAATATCTTTATTGTGGTCAGTTAGTAACTTACTGTAAATTACCCCTTCCCCAAACCCCCCCCCCCCATCAATATTTTTATCATTTCTCTTTTGGGTAAAACTCCTGATTTTTATTCTATGCCTCATTTAATACAAGACTTCCCCAAATTGTGGTGAAATTTCATCTTCTGCTTTTTTTTTTGTTATCTTCTATTTAATTTTTATCACAGTACTACTAGAAACTTCAGCATAGGTTTCCACGTTGAAATACAAATATACTGAAAATGCATCAATTACTTTTTAATACAAAAATGGTGTTTTCATCAGTATTCCGTGGAATAAAATTGCGTTGTAGTTTGAGTTTTTGAGAAATTACTTTCTGCTTTTTCCCGTAAAAAATGAATTAAAAACACCTGAGCAAAGAGAAAAAAAAATATATCAGTTAAATATCAGGTGGCTTGATTCAATTATAGATTTAAATTTTGAGCATTTAGGCTGTATAAAGTAGCCATTTTTAACTATAATACTGAACCCATAACGACCTGTTTTGAAGATCCTAATAATCTGGACGCGTGTGGCTACACTGACCCCTGAGAAAAATCCGAGAACTGATAACAGCTTTTCACAAAATGTCAGATTTAACTAATTGTAAAATTCTCCGATTCCACGAGACCAACAGGGAGAATCACGGAGCTCTAATGATCAGTAGCAAAAGCCTAAATTTGACTTCTTATGAGAAAGGAATGTAGCATGGAGCCGACATACGTAGACCTAACAGCCTTTGTATTGGCACAGGATCGACAAGGCAACTCAAATTCCGGTTTCGATGCTTATGCGGGTGTTGGTTCTATGCCAGACTCATTCTTATGCAGGTACTCTAAAAGTAATTTAATCAAATTCTTTCTCCTTGCTTATAAATTGTAGCTACTTATCCTTGGCTTTACTAACATGCCGGTGTCGTTATTACGTCGTGTCTTGGCTCTATTTGCACGCGAGTGTCGTTATTAGGCCGTGTCGATGTATGTCAGTTCAACCCTATGCTATGTCGCTCGTATGCTTTTGACAACACTGTGAAACCGAAAAATGTGCATCGATCCTCTTACTCATTTTTACATTTTCAAAACTTATAATTTCTAATTTATATATTTATTTAATCGCAGTGATCATAAGCTGGTAACTTGTATGTGTTCTATGCCAGTTTGGTGGCCATCGTGTCGTTCCTACTCATTGTCGATTCTAGGCTGTGTCAGCTATATACAACGCCGATCCTGTCAACATAACCTACTATGCTTGAAATTATGCATTGTACTATGCTTGAGATTTACTGAAACCTTAATTCGAGCTGTTTTCCTGATCCCAAAATATTTCCGTATCATGGAATGTGACTTTGAACCACAACACTCCTAACAGCTTGGTATTGAAATCCTAAATTCCTTGAAAAGCGGTTGAAAATCAAATAACCCCCAACTTCTGGTAATGAAGTTTTTAGAGATGTTTTGAAAGAACTATGATTTAGAAATAGCCTTCGGACGACAATAACTGATACTTTTTCTTGACTTTTTAACTGATACTTTTTTTCTTGAAGACTTACGTTTTTGCAATTATTCTGGCACTTATTTTTCTTCTTGTCCTTTCATTCATTAACTTTTGACATTACCACCTTCTCACGGTACTTTGAATCTGTCTGTCTTTAAACCTCGCTTTCACTAATTCCGTCATTTCTTAAATTATCGGAGAATAATTTCAATCGAAAGCCATGGAGGAAATTAAAATTTCATTAATCAGTTGTGTAATCGAAACTCATAGCATTTAAATTACGCCACTGATGGAGTTTTAGACTTCTTTGTACTCTTCCAGAATTATTTACCACCTGTCTCAACAAAGATTCCAACATTCTGCGTGTGTATACCCAGGTCTCTCTGTTTCACCCTGAATTCATTTTCCCATTTATAGCAGATTACGATTTACTCATTAACAATCAATCGTCGCACGCGTTATCCGACGCTCCCCCTGGCGGATATGCCCAGAATCCGTCCCTCTTCATCGACTGGCTCTGGAATTCCTCCCAACATTCGGGGGATTTGGCGCAGGACAGGCCGTGACAGGTGTCGCTAATTACCTGCCGCCGGTGACTGGGCAGAGTTCTGTCTCTCCATTAATTTGGGGGCCTTAGCCCTCGCGCACTGAACCGCGCAGGGGATTAGAGGTCTCCCTTAGTGGACATTAATGGCACGTTAACTCGCATCTCCGCCGGTTTAATTATAAGCACCGCGAACACAATACATGCGAGGAGTAATTTGGAGGTATTTCACACTCTGGTAGTCTACTCGTAGGATTGCTTATAAAGCTAAATTTTTATACTCTGATGTGGATGTTTACGAAATTTTCGGGTTAATAATTGAACATTGTTATAAAATATTAGCTTTCTGTATTCTCTTCATTTTCATTTATATAGCAGAGCTGTTAACTCCACCAGCGGCCGAGTAGTAAATTCATTCGCTGAACGCTGATAATTCGACCTGGCTTCGATTATAGGCGAACGAGCTGGATGCACGGGCCTTTTCATGGATTCCCCATGTATAACTACAAGTTATTTTTCTTCAGGTACGACCCAGTTTTCCTTAAATAGTCCTCCACGAAAGCATCTCTAAGATAGCTCTCCTACGCTTTGACGTAATCAATAAATCAAACAAAATAAAACAGTTATTGGGGATTTAAAGTTATATTCCAAAATGCTAGCTTTCCTCTTTCTATTGGGTTGATATCAGATGATTCTTTTGGCTATTTACAAGTACAATAGACTTCTTTCTTCGGCAGGCTTTACCTGATGTTACGTTTTTCAATCAGTTAGTTCTTCATAATATTCCGCCGCTTATCAAATTTCCGTTGACACTTCTATTAAAAATAATAATACATCGTACTCAGAGGCAACTTATAATTTTGTTCCGTAAAGTAAAATAAAAACACTGTTCATTATAATTTTTATAGCTTTGAAGCTCTGAAACAGCTCTGAAGTATTTAGTTAATGGTTACTATTTGTACTTTTTGTATGCCAACTCGTATACATGTTTCTTTTTAATTAGTTCTTGTTTTTAGTAAAGGGGCAATTTGCCCAGAAGGGCTATTAATTTTGTTTTGACATTTTGCGTCGAATCACTATAAACGGCGTATCCCTTTTTAAATTTTTGCCAAATATTGTCGCCCTGTATTATATTTAAAGAAATTAAATAATGAAGAATCTGCTTAAATGCATGTTTTTTGCAGTGTGATAAAACAACGATACCTAGAGCCATCAAATTTTGAATAAGGTATGTCTTCACCCGAACACGGGCATCTGGAAGCCCAAATTTGAAATTTAGAATTTGTTTTATTATCTATTTCATATTTTGTAAAGCATTTATGAGCTTTTGATTAAGAAACTCGTGGCTTTCAAAACGATCAATGCCAACACTGTACGAAAAAAAAACATTTTTATCTACAGCGCGAGAGACTGTGTATCGGAAACAGTTGCCACCAAATATTACAACCCTGTATTTTATTTAGAGAAATAAAATAGTGAAGAATCTGCACAAACGTATACATATTTCTCGCACTGGGATCAAACAAAGGTACCTAGAGCGATCAAATTTGAATAATGTAATCCTCCACCGAATATGGGCATCTGGAAGCCTAAATTTGGAATTTGTTTTATTATCTATTTCCTATTTTGTAAAACGTTAACGAATCTTTGATTAACAAACTCAATGATTTATTGAGCAATGGCAACACTGTACGGAAATAACATTTTTATCTCCAGAACGCAAGACTGTGTATCAGAAATTCTAAAGCTATGCTCTTTTTAAATTATTTTGTGATGTCGCTGTTGAATTGAATAATATGGTTTAAGTGCGAAGAACATAATATTTAATAAATAAAGGTAACACACAAAACGTGAAAAAACGCCCCTTTGGCTGTAATGTAAAATCTGAAAGCTTTCAGATTTTTTTAATAGTCTACTTTTGTAGATTTTTTAACTTTTTTATTTTTTATTTTTTTTATTGCGATTTAGGAACAAAAGTCTCTATTCGCTAAGAAATAAAACAATACATGTCCCTTCCCTTATGTTTCATTATGTCTTTTCCATTCCTTTGATGTGAGTGATGTAATACCTTCTATGTGTTACGATCTTGGGAGCGAAATGTCTGCATTAGTGACGCTTGATACTCTTTATTCCACACTCAAGTCTTCATATTCAAAATTAGGCAGACATCGACTTTAAATTTGTGCTTAGCAGTGAACGAAAGAATGAGTTCGTTAAACACTAGTCGTTCGGGCGGGATGACTTTCTGCTAAAAAATTTCCGTCGTTTTCTCCTCGTAGATAGCGAATGCGAGCAAAACGTTCTTAAAATGTTTACCATGAAGACAGGTTTTTCTTACACCTGTAGCTTTTTCGTGATTTTCTTCTCCCACAACAATTCATTTCTTTTTAATTCACTTTTTCGCTCAGTCCTAAAGATTTTTCTTCAATTAGTTGTTTAGTCCTCTTGTTTTTCCGTCATAGTTCTTGGGAAAATTATAAAAAATATTGTCATTGCGTTATAACATATATCTGCCAGATTAATGTAGCTAATAATTCCCTTCCAAGCACATGAATTTCGAGGAGAGATTTTTTAACCTTCGTTTCATTTCCACTAAAAGGGTTTAAACCACCTCTCCAGCTGCTGAATTTGGTTCCATTGAAGAATTTCATATTTGTGAATAACCTCTCAGTTTTTATTATTGATTTCAATTCCAGTTCATTCGTTGTAAAGTGTTTAGGAGACATTATCTCATACTTTTTTTTATCCTCTCTTTTCTAAATTTTTAAACCAATTTACAGTTCCTTTTTTAAACAAAATACCTTATTTCTTCCGGTTAAAACACGATTCTTCAGCAAATGACGCAAAATAGTTCTGATATTTGAAGAAAAGGTCGGGTCGTTACAAAACGCAAGGAGTTACAAAAATAACGTAATGTTATTTTGTTATATGAGTTATAGACATACTGAAAATCCACTCGTTACCCAATCACCATTTATGAAATGGTCGATTACAGTCAACAGCTTTTGTATGTACATCGTGACCCTTCATTTAATGACACAGTTCTGGAGATTATCTGATCATCTAATACTCTGCATCAACTGTGGACAGTGAGCTTTCGAGGCAGCCAACTGAGTATCCACTCTTCATCTATCAAACATCACTTTCTACTTTGTTGGACGGCTAGTAGTGAGAAATCGTTTGCTATGATCACCTTTGAATAGAAATGTTTGACAGTGTGGAAGATATAAGTGGGGTGCCCAGACGTTCAACCTCTTGCTGTCCATCTATTCAAACAACTGGAAGATAACAATAGGTTGGTCATGGCAGAGGTATTCAGTTTGAAATTTGTCCTTGTCATGGAGGATATGTCTATGTGTCACATCTCATGCCGGTGATAAATAAACTGTGGAAATTTTAGTTTTCATGTTTTGCAATTCTTTGACTACTAGTTGCTCTGTATGTAATATGCAATGAAAATACCATTTTAGTAGTTTTCATTTCTTATTGATAGCTTACCTGTCATATTCCTGCGTGGAGTATTTATACACATTTATTCAAATTACTTCTTTTTCAGATTTTATATAATAGCTAGCTTCACTTCGATTACTACTCTAGGAAATTGAATTTTAATATAATACATTTTAAATCAAAATATATGTTTTTTTATTATTGGTATGCTGTGATATTTTTTATTTGTTTAAATATCCTGATGGAGAAGCCACAATAATAAAGAATTCAAAAGAACCATTCGCTATAACTTTTGGCAATTAATGCGCCATTACAGTCCCGAATTATCTACCTAAACAGGGCTAAATTGTAGTTGGATAGGACCGAACTACCCAAGACGAGTTATTAAAGTAAATTCTTCGAACCAGAAGCAACAACGTATTACAAATTTGGAGCAGTATAAAACAGACATATATGTTTCAGATTCAAAATATTACATGTTATCTTTTCATGCCTACAAAACAATTATTTCGTTTGAAAAATAAAATAAGTCTACTGAGATACACTACTACGATATACTACTGCCTAAAAAGTATAAATGAATAGTACACTGAATAAAAATACACAGTAGACTATGTAAAAGAAATATTCTGTGACATATAATAAAACTAATGATAATAAAAAAACATATTATATAAAGTTCAAACAAGTTATTTGCTGAAGAAGTTTGTTAAGTTCAGCTACTGTTATGAGACGTTATGACTTATTTTGAATTAGTTTGATTAATAGACTGAAAGGGTAAATTTTTATACGCAGAGTTTCGATACAACATCGTTAGCCCATTTACGAGGATAACAGCAACAGCGCCTAAAACAGGATTCGGTGATGGTTCGAAAGCTACATGATGATATTGTCGCTCAACAAACTTGCAGTTAAGGCCGTAAATCCGTTACACAGTATGATGGTAAATTCAGAGATTAAATAAATTGTTTCAGTTGGTCTCACAGATGCTCGAGAGGTTTCATATTTGGGAACCCTATAGGTTAGGTAAGTATTACAGTTGCATTGCCATGTTCATTGAACCCCTCATGGTCAATGTGTATCCCATGAGGTGATGCACTTTCCGCTTGAAAGAAGGCATCATACGGTGGGAACAACAAGAGCATGAAATGATAGTCAAGCCAATCCGAGATTATCAGGAGTTCCAACCAGCATGATTAGGAGACGCAATGATGACCACGTAAAGATGCCCCTATCTGACTCGAGGGGTGCATCATTTTGCGCGGTTTACGCGACGCACGAAATCGGCCATTTTTTACAAAGTCGAAAACTCGATTCGTCATACCAGTTGACATGTTTTAAGTCTTCTGTCACCAATAATGGTGCGATTTGGCAAATTTCAGTCCCCAAAGTTGACATCTTCCCGTTAGTGGAACCCGAGATTATTGCCGATTATTAATCGAATTGCGGCAGTTGCCGACAAACAGTCATTGCGCCGACACTAGAGGAAACAATTACATTAAAATTTATCGTAATTCTGACCTAAAGTCGCGCTACTTGTCGTTGATACGATACGAATGAGTCTGTCTGATCATCTCGCATTTCAGTCATTGGTAAACGGTCACAGTTTGCACGATTCACACAGGTTTTTCCGCTTTTGAGGTACTATTGGTACACCCAGTTGATTGGCATTGCTGATAGCGGACAACAGGAACTGCGATCGTCGACAAATTGCCCACAATCAAACTCGCATAGATCGCTGTTTACCTATGATAACAATCTTTGGCTTACTTACCAAAGCTTTGATATTTATTCTATCTGACTTCGAAAGCAGCCAGCATCGCGCAAGCTTACTGGTTTCTGTCGCACTTATTTATATGGTTATCTTGCAGGTGTGTATAATAATTTGTCTTTTCAACGAATCTTGAATGAAGGTAATGATAATGATAATAATAATAATTAGAGGCGTCATAACTATAAGTTTTAAGTTTTCATGATCCATCGGGTAAGTGAACGTTGGTTAATCGAGAAGCTATAAATTAAATTGATGAATGTAACTGTGCGAATGAATTCTAAACGAAAGAATCTGTGGAAGCTTGAAAGAAGTATTCAGTATTTTGAAATAGCTAATGATAGAAAGAGATTAAAATATTTAAAAATTATTTCTGATACTGAACCAAAACTTCTTAGTCCACTGTGTCCCGAGGGAAAAAGGTATACATTCGATGCCAGTTTATTTAAATACCTTAAATTTCACTATCATGTTAGTTATGAATTGAAATAAAAGAAAGAGAATATAGGGTACAGATACTGGAACAGAATACAAAGCAGATTTCATGATACACACATTTGGAAACTAGTGTTTCCATTATTATCGTACTTGATAGTATATTATTTTTTTGAAAACTGAGAAATTGTAGTCTAAACAAGCTCTTTCTTTGTGACATTATTTATTTTTAATGTACTTTGCTTACATTTCATAAATAAGGCATATTTTCCTAGTAATTTTATTTATCGATTAGAGTATTGCAATATTGAGTAGTAAATAATTTATTTCAGAAACTTTAGCCATTAATTCCACTTCAAATGCAATTTTATGATTCTAATGATTCTTAATTCATAAAGAAATAAAAATATATGATAGAACATTAAAGTGTTAGTGAATTATTAGACAAGACTTTTTATTACTATTTATCAGCTATGAAAAAATAAATGTTTCATCAAAAAATATTACCTTTGAGTTAGAAGATAGTTATTTTCATAGCAAAATTATCTTAAGATGAAATGAATTAAATTATAGAAGTCCGAATTGTGTGTCATGTATTGAAATTGCACTTCAGAAGGAATTTTCATGTTTTTATGAGTTGATTTCTCTTTAATCGGTATAATGATTAGCGGAGGCTGTCTGCTAATCCGAAACTAAAGGGTCGAATTCGAACCACACGTAAGGTTTGGTTGTTTGTTTGTCTCTTTCCTCCTTCCCACGGGTGTAATATCGGGTGTAGTATCTAATTCTGTAGTGTGCTTTTGGTGATGAGATGCATTAAAATGACCGAATGGTTCTGTCATTTTTGAAGAATGCTTGTATAGCAAGCGACCAAACTTTCGTGAAAAAAGTGTTCATGTTTCTTTATTGTATATTATAAGGTAAACAGTGATGGAAAAAAGGAAACAAAAGAAAAGAAAGCGAAGAGAGACTTGAAGAAGTTCCGGAAATATGTTCTGCTGATCTTAAAAATTTTAAACAAAAAAGAGAGTTGTGTTACTTTATGGATTTTGACATATGACACATTCTTTATGATATATTACTAAGTTATTGCTAAAGATTTTGAGTGGCTTATTAAGCAGCAGCGTTCAGTCCGCAATTCCTGACATAGTCCTATAACTGGTATGTCTCTGCACTGTTTATATTCTACAATTCCCTACAATGTGTATCTGGCACAATTTCATAGCAGAGATGCAGACCTATTCGTTTATTGTTTATTTTGGGCATAAATGAAGTACTGTGTAACCAGCTGATGGCTTAAGATATATTTGGCGTAATTCTGTCCTAAAAGGTAAAGTTCAAAGCCGTAAAATAAGCTTTTTGGTGAACTTTCTAATGTAAGATCAGCTACATTTTCATTTGGAGATTAGAATAAATTTATTTAGCCGCCCAGTCGGTATAGTGGTTAGAGCCAGTGACTCTCGTAGCGATAGGCTCGGGCTTGAATCCAGAGAATGCATGGTTTAACTACCCGTCCCTTCGTAAGAGGCAGCGGTGGTTACCTGTTAGATTCTTTCGTAATGAAATCGCCACCACTTCCGGCCCTGGTGGTGGCGTAAGGCTTATGGCTATTAAATAAAGTGCCCGACCATTAAAAATACATTTATTTTTCTGTATTTTAAAATCTAACATATTGTATTCTGTAATTGATCAAGTGCTGTATATTTCCGTTTCTTGGTATTTTCCAAGTATTGGTACCTTAAACGTGTTCTCTTATGTTGTTGGTTTAGCAAACTTACACTAAAACATTTATTGCATGCATAGTACAGACTATTTATAATGCAAATAGGAATAAATTTCATTTCTTCAATAAATTTCTGCTTTCAGATACGAAATTAAAAGCTCCGATTTCGACACCTGTCTCTATAGTGACATATTATTTCTGTGTGCTCGTAGTTTCCATTATAGCACAGCATTCATATTCGTAATGTAACGTTATTTAACGTCAAAACAATAAACTAACCTTGAATTATTTATGACTTTCAAAAAGTTAAAGTGATTCTGGTTGTTTTAACGAATTCGGATGTCTTCCGACAGAGATACTGTAGTCCAAGAGTGTTCTTAGCTTTATAGCTATTAAGTTCACTATGAGAAAAATCCTGTGTTTTTAAATGTATGTAACTTATTTTTCACATAATATCCGTATATGGTTGATACCAGTATCAAGCAACGTCATGAGAATGGTATTTTTTAATGCAGAGAACAAGTGAAATCAAATCAGTCAGTGTTTTAATATTTACCGTCTGCATCTAATACTCACATAAATGTGGATGAAAATATGCCTTACATCAACTTGTGTGTCTTCGGAAATACTATCAGTTACAAATATTAAAAGTTACTTTTCAGTTCATCATTAGTATATGTGTGCTATTTATGCATTTGCATCTGTTTATGTATTATCCATCAGAGGAATGTTTCCTGGATAAATAAAGATATTCAAACTCGGAGAACGTAGGGACAAAGACTTTTCCCGGCAACCAAATCCTTTAAGGTTGTAGGTCCCTCTGATCTATCTTGTAGTGTAATAGCTGAGATGCGTGTAGAAACCACACAGTGGAAGAGTGAAAAGGACCCTTTATTAACTCTTTTAAAATTCACAATGCTTCGACTTGACGCTAACAAACTACGCCTTATTCGGGCGGTAACTCAAATAGCAAGAACTAAACTAAAAATCTGAAGATATTAACAAGTAGTAGAATTATGCTACAGGGCTCAGACTATCCTGTTTCCTAACAGAGCGTCGAAAATCTAAGGCAGCAAAGTAATAGCTGTTATGCCACGTTAACCGGCAATCAATGCTAAGCAGAAGCTCACGCTACAAAACCACAGTGTTCGCCCGCACTCTCTAACTTTTCCTTCTAGAACTTGGTATTTAAATCTTTTCTCCTCAAGGTCGGATTTACATTACTTCACGCGCTCTACCAAATTTAAATATTCTGGCATTGACAATTAGGGGAATGACGATTTATAGAAAAGAACAAAAACTTAAATTTAACTGGTTATTTAAAATAAATATAAATCCCTACAAGGTAATTACTGAAAAGTATTCTGCTATAAGAAGAATTAATCCAAATTATCGAGAATAGTGTTCAAATTAAAGAAGTATTTCTCCATTTACTGTGTGTTTTATGGACATTCATCTGCATTTTCTTTAACAGGAATTGAATACGTTCTTCGTTTTACATGCTTCACACCTATGACTCCAAAGCGGAACACGAGAGAGTGGTTAAGATTAGTGAACACCAGTTCCTTCCAGATGGGACTTCTTATGGCTGAACGGTTAAATTACGTTGAATTTTCGCCGTATGTGAAGTGAATATTAGCCTATTTTCCGTAGAAAAATTGAATGCTAAAGTATTCATTCTGAGGTAGATGGGCTCCAAGGGTTTGACGTGATTAAAACGGCTGGGAATCCAAAAATAGATTACGAAATTTTCCAAACAGTATTCCTCAACGCACTAATATTTCGCGAAGCTTTACCACTTATGACACGAAATTTTCTAATTTAAATATGCGTTCTACGCTATTATCAAAGGTTCTGCGAATACAGAATAGCAGAATACTATGCCACGTTTCTCTGCCATTTTTTAAAATTGAATTCTTTTTTGATGAACCATGTGGAATATATCCAGTACAGTGCAGTACAGGCTTCATAATAACTAGGTAGTTTTTAATCGAACAATAGTTGATAATTCCAAATAAATGTTTCTCTTTATCACGGATGCTTATAAAGTATGTCGAAAATGGCTTGGAAACAAGACATATTTTCTTAACAATGCATAAAATTTATATTATTTTTATCTACGTGCTTCTGTAAAGCGAAAATATGGAAAGAAGAATATTCCAGAAATTCAAATCGGCGTTAAGACATAAAGTAACACAAGAAAAGGCTTTAGAGTAGAGAAGAGTCGACGTAGAAAGTAAAATACAAAAAAGAACTTTCCTTAAAGAAGAGAAAAGCTTTGGAGTACTTGGGAACCTCGGCGAAAAAGGAAAAAGAGACGTTCTGCAGTATTTACATTTATAAAAATATAAAGATACATGTACAAAAAAGGAACTCAACAAATCTTTTTGACAGATAACACGAGTAAGGTTTTGTAACAGAATTTTGTACTTAAGAAATTTCGGTGCGATTTTTTCCCTCCGCTTCGCTCTCTTTTGTCATAAAATGTAAGGAACACAGCGATAAAATCGAACCAAATACATTGTACCCAGAGCTCCCACCCCTCACTTTTTCGTTCGATCGATACTATCCGGAATGAATGAATGAATAAAATAAATAAAAATATCCCCCCAAAAATATTCCTCGGTTTATCGTTAAAACTTACCCAGATCGCTTCGAGCAAAATGCATGAATTTGGCCGTAAAAAGGGAATTTCACAGGGAAATAAAACTAAAAAAATTGCAGAAAGACTCAGCAGGGTGAAGGAAATGTATAGGACGAGTGCGGGTTCTGTATTTCATACACGATAAAATTTCAACTACTGCCTGCTACATATAGATATCGTAAAGTCGAAGAGTGACAAGGGTTTCCAATTTTTGTCGCATATCACCCTCCTCTTCCGTCTTCTAATGATAAAGTTGTAAAGTAAGGGTAGAGTTTGTTTAAAGGTTAAACCTCCACAGTGCAGAGTAAATTTAAACTCACAGACCAATATATCTATGTTTTACAAATCGTATTTCCTTTTTATTGACTGTATTTTATCATGGTAGTCTTCTATCGTGCAACTGCATGAGAATATTCTTCAGTTGTGCAATGACTGCTAACAGTTACCCAGAATGGCTCTTCCAGCGTTTATACAATGTAGTGCAGTTAGTCCGGATTACTCTTCAAAAGGCAATTACTTCTTACTGTAATTACTCTACAATGACGCAGTTTTGGATTATGGTTGGGTAATTAGATGGATTGCAAGAATAGGAATTACACAATGATGTATATGTATAGCAGTTTGTCGCAAGTTCGTTTCTGCTTCTGAATGGGTTGTCTACATCGTAGTTGCATTTTGTTTTTTCCCAAATGTAAAGGAAAAATTAGTTATTTCAAAACGGCTAACTTCTTGTGTTCTAAAGGTAGACAGTTCACAAATGTTTAGTCATAACTAATTACCTTCTTGCCTAATTTTGATGGTTGGTGCCAGTACGTACGTTTTTTCATAACCTAATTCTATATAGGACTACATATGTTATTTTTTTTTTACTATGTATTTAAGTCACCACGAAAGCCTTACTTCTACTAACTGTATTTTAAGAAACCTTTACGAAGTCCATTGAATATCAAAATGGGAGCGGTTGCCAGTTGTTAGAATTTTATTATTATACGGTATTATGGTCGCGGGAGCCAACTGGAACACCGAAGAATCTGGGTTCAAATACCGGAGAAGGCATGGATATAAATTTTCTGGCCACTCAGATGAGATAACGGTGACCGCCTATTAAGTGCCTCCATAATAAAATGACCATCACTTCTGGCATTAGTACTGGTGAAAGCCTAAAAATGGTAGTGCCCGCCTTGAAAAAACATATTGAGTGAAGCAGTCTCTTTGCACACCCTGCTCGCTTGATCAGAGCTGAATAAGCAAAATAAGCCCCAATTTCATCTTGGCAAGGAGTGTAAGCTTGCATCTGTCTTTGACGAAAGCCTAGAACACCATACAGATGATAGTACGACTTTGCTTGGTTCAGCCCCAAGTTTTGATGGAGAGCACCCCGTAGGAACGGCTCCGAAGGTCTCATGGCTCTCTTCCCCTACCAACAATCTCTCTAGAAGACTTCTTGCTGCGTAGTTAAAGTGCCCCCATGCCGCACGGACACTATACATTTACAAACATCCATGCCTTCTCCGGGCTTCAAACCCGTGTCTTTCGGTACGGTAGTCAGAGTCACCAACCACTGTCCCGGCTGGGCGGCCTCTGTAACATATAGTGCAGCTTAAGACCGAGACCCATTCTCTCCTTGATATTCATTGCATTCTAATAGAAAACGCTCTGTACGATCTTCATTGAGCGAATATGAAACTGGAAAACGCAATCAGTGTGTCAGCTGCTAAATTAATGGCGCTTAAATTCTGAAACAACACATATTTATATAAATCAATCATTCAACTATGCTTTATGCCACGTTTACTTTTATTAAGTATAACTGTAGGTTTGGTTTAGTCTATGGGATTACAGCAAAGCCTCAAGGGCTATCTACCTAAGGGGAGGGATGCCTTCGTGGAGCATTTTATAAAGAAAAAATAGCTTGTATATACGCTACTTATAGGGAAAACCACGAAAACGCCCATCAGCCAGCCTGTTCTCAGGATTCGAACCTCAGAACAAACTACCAGTGTTCAGTAATTTAACAATTTCTCCTTATCCTTTCTTAAATCAGAAGCAAACGGAACGTAAATGAACTTCCACGTAGTTACTGTGAGAATATAAGAACACTACTTTCAAACAAAAGCTATTAACTATAGCTGTGAACTGTAGCTAAAATAGAGGTCCAGTTATCAGAAATAACTTCTGTTACGTTCTGTCCGGATAATCAGAAACTCCAGATAATTGGTTTGCCGTTTTTTGTAACTCACATGCCTGGTTTACTGTAACATAAGCAAGAAAATGTTTTCTCTTTTTATCCTGTTTTATTCCAACAAGGATAAATAATAGATTTGTTAAAAATTTCTTTTACGTTAAACAGAATGCAAAACACATTATTTCGACAGTGCTGAACAATTCAATTACTTTTTATTTGCCTAAGCATGCAGTGTGTTTGCATTTCAGATAAACTAAAGACATTCCAGATAAACTAAAGATCATAAATTAAACTCATAATCTTGTTTTTATTCTACTAATATTAAACAAAAAATACCTTCTGCTTGCATAAAGCAATACACATAAGCAGTTTCTATTTATTTAAAATTAAACTGCACTGGATAATGATCGCAGGTATTTAATCTGTTTTACAATTATTATGGATAAACGATGACTCACAGAATAAGCAAAAAATAGTAGCTTTATGTACACTGCGAGGAAAAAAAAGGGGGGTACAGTTCTATATCTCCCGTTCTACTGGGCCCATTGACGAAATTCAAATTGCGTTTCTCGTGTCTCGAAAGCGCAGCTTAGAATATGTATTAGATTTATATATAACTTTTTTCTAATATAGGTATTTTGACGCAAAATCGGACTTTTCCTGAAATGACATGCCATTTTTTTCCATATTTCGATTCTACGACTTAAATTATGCCAAACTTCCAAGTTTTGTAAAAATCGCACGAGTAGTTTTTAAATAATTAGCTCTCAAAGTTTTAGCTCCTCAATGTTAATTCAATTTGGTATGTGTTTATTAATATCTCTTTTTTCATGAAACTTATTTGATTCCTTCTTACACAGTTCGAAATTTAGTTTCATTCCAAATAAAATTCACCCATTTTTTATGATTTATTTTAAAATTTGTATTTTTAAATAATTTTTAAATATTTTTCGAAAACAATTTTGAATTATAACCTATAATATTTTTACGATCATCTTAAAGTAGATGTATTTCTAAGCATACCTGCAAAAAATTAGAGCTTTTTATTCAAAATTTCGGATGGAGCATTTTGAAATTTGGCATGTTTGTTGAAAGCGATAATAACGAAAATGTGGTTTACGCACTTTGTTAAAATTATTTGAAAGGAACAAACTGACTTTTTTTCCGCTCATGCAAAATGTAAAAAGGCAGGAACGATGTTGAATTTTTTTCATCTTTTGTACTATGGAAGGGATAGGAAAATAGGTTGCCATGTATTAAGAAGTTCGCCAAGTGAATTCTTGTCGCAAACTGAAAAAAATTCGCCAAGTTAAATTTTTGAATTTCTCCATAAATTTCGCACCAAATTTTATAAAAATTAATATTTAGGCATAATTTGAGTCGTAGAATCGAAATATGGAAAAACAAAGTTGGCATGTTACTTCAGAAAAAGACCCATTTTGTGTCAAAATACCTATGTTAGAATAATGCTATATATAAATCTAATATATATCCTAAGTCGCGCTTTCGAGACATGGAAAACGCAATTTGAATTTCGTCAATCGGCCCAGTAGAACAGGAGGTATAGAAATGCCCTTTTTTTTGCTTGCGTATATAATCTTTGTATTTATGTAATTATGTATGAGGACATATTATTAATGTAATATGACGTGTTATTAAATTAAATTGCGAATGATATTACAGAGATTCACCTAAATTTGTTTAATTACTCTTGAAAATATACATGTTATCTTATTTTATTTATTGCTTTAAGTCAATAAATAATTAAAATGCGTAAATAAATCAACAGCAAGCTTAAATTTAGAGATCCTCGAGACAACAGCAAGCGATCTGGGTGATTGGAATGTTGTTGTTGGCTTATTTACAACTCACTTTGATGGAGAACTCGAAGCTATTTTTAGCCCTCCAACAACTTACTGTTCGTCTTTTCCCTCTTGCGAAGGCTGTAATCTTGGCAGAATCTATCTCTGCTTTCCACGCTTTAACAACCAACTAGAAGAATTGGGCTTTCCGTATAGAGAATTGCAGGGAGTTTCTGAAAGGTATTCGGGGAAAGATCGCTTTTCAGTGGTCACCATCTCGTTGTGGTCTCTATGGAAACTACATAGCTGACCTTTTAGCAAAAAAGGGAACGATATTCTCCAAAAGTTTTATGGAAACCTTCCGCTCCACTCTGCTATACTAGAAATAAAGAGAATGTTCAAACAATCGTTTAGTCGTGTGGCTTCCTATGCTGCTGGTGTTAAGGCCTGGAGTGTGCGTTGTGGTAACTCACAGTGTCGCATACTCACACCTTGTTGCCGCTGTGCCGCTGTGGTGGACTTTAGGCTTGAATCGGTACGATTGTCTTAGTGCTTATTTGTTTCGTTTTAAATTGATTAATCACCTGAGTGTATTCTGTCTAACGCCAGGACAAGACAAGACCTCTGGAGGAGTGTTCTGCACTAAATGATTTAGATTGTAATGTTAAAAAGTATTGGATAGCTCGTCGCCTAATGACCTGATAGTCAATGACCTGGAATTTGTTTAGTAATAGTAATGTTAAATGTGGCAGTATTGATCATTATCTGTAACGATATATACGCTTTTTTTCCACTCGATAATATGCTTTTTTTCGAAGAATAAGGGGTTTCATCCTTAAAAATGTAAGCTGAAATGATGAATATTCACATATGCACAGGATGTATTATTGCTAAATTATTGAGCTGAGACGTCTGTATAACAGAAACTGTATCTCCAGGAGCATATATATGTTGTTTTTGGACATTGCCTGACCGACGTTATATTTTTTAAGCTTGAAGAATGCAGAGACCCTGTCATGTTAATAGAAGTAGGAAATTTTGAATATTCTCTATCAAGAAGTAGGAAATTTTGAATATATCTTATCTTCGGGACGTTTTTCATGCGTTAAGCTTAAAAATGGTTGCAAAAGTGTTTGCTACACCTGAGTTTCTTCCACTTCTGAAAGTGCCTTGTAATTTCAGCTTTTTCAGAAATATCAGTAGAAGGTTTTATTTAGCACCTGTCACATTAGTTGAATATGTTAAATTTCAGCTAATGAGAATTTTGCATTTTATTCTTCATCTTCTACTATTTTATCATTTATTAAAAATGTGTGATATTTTTAATAATTCTCCGCTGTCCTTTTTCACTGTCCGTGGTTATGAATCTGCTGAGCATGTATACTTTCTTCGCCTTGGTAATTTTCTAATCACGCATATGAATTAAGGACATATGCTTGCTGGAAGGAATACAACTGTCAGAAAAGCATTTATGTTATATGCTCGGTAATGGCCCTCAGGGTCAGAGGCCATTCCTCATTTTGTAATCTCATTTTCAATTCATTCATCAAAAATTGCTCATCTCATAAATTAGTGCTTAGTTTTAATGCACTGAATCGAAGCGCCCACCATTATCCTCTGCATGCGTCTGCATAATCTGAAAACCTTCAGGAGGTATAAAAGGGATTATTTTTAATTCGTAGTTGACTTGTAGAGACATTAGGTTTTTTAGTTGCAGGAGACATGAAAAATATGCAATTCCTTCGCCGGGAATCGAACCACGGACCTCTGAAATACCGGCTCAGTGTGCTGACCATTACACCACGAAGGCACGTTAAGAATGTGGGAGATATACCTTATATACTCCCCTTTTTAAAGGGCGACTAGGGTTTTTTAGGGGACCTAGTCGCCAAATCCTGGGTGTGGAGAGTCATCATCCACAACCCTTTTAGTTCGGGCGCCAGTGTAGAGACATTAGGTTATTTAGTAGCAGGAGACATGAAAAATATGCAATTCCTTCGCCGGGAATCGAACCACGGACCTCTGAAATACCGGCTCAGTGTGCTGACCATTACACCACGAAGGCACGCTAAGAATGTGGGAGATATACCTTATAGACTTAAACCTCCCCCCCCCCCGCAAAAAAAATTATTCCTTTTAGAGACTTTAATTTGGTCGGAAAAAAATTTCGTTCTATAGTGATATGATTGTAGCAAACAACCTATTGATTGTAATAAACAATGATTCATCATTGTTATTGCATACAAAAAGGCGAGACTACGGTAATTTAGTTCCACTGATCACACTGATGCTCTATCAGTATAATACTTCTTCATCTACGAACAACTGGAGCAATTACAGCAGACCTTCCCTGGTTCTTTACTGCTTACCAGACCTTGTAGACGAAAATCAAGCAGAAAGGAACCACAAGATGACCTTAAAAATCCAACGACTACCATTTTACGACAACTTTAAAAATCCATAGCCCAGTGTTTATTTTTGGGAGGGGTGCTCGGAAAGGGGAAGTCTGTGTGTGCACAGCTAATGCAAATAAAATCTTATTGATTCAGAGCCCTGGGGTACAGAACGGTGTTTAAATCTCGCTAAAATGTTTATCAAAGATTTTCAGCGAGATAAAAGTTCCGGTAGAAGCACTGGTTTAATTTTAAATTCTCGAGAATTTCTTTCTTGTTTTTTAATTTTTTCTCAGCGACGCTCGGGATATTTATTTCCTCCGGATTGGGAGGAAAATTTTCTGTACACTTGATAAGAGGCTTGGGAAATAATTAACGATTTTAAAACACCGTAAAGTCCGCCACCACCACACGACTGGCTTTTAATGAGTAAATATTGTGGTAATTTGTAAAAGTACTGCTGTTGGTGAGGGTTTGCTTTCAGCGCTCCAAATCATTTTTTGTTTTTTAAAATGAAAAGATTAGAACGTTAAGCGGTGATTAAATCACTGAATGCAACGATTTGTAAGCTAAGATAATTGAAAGAAAAAAAAAGCAAAGTTGAAAGAGAAGTAACTAGATTTAAAGTAGGGCTTTAGAAAAGTTTGGATTTCGTTCTAAAAACTTGCAACTTTTAATCTCATAAAAAATATTGGTTAAGAATTTGTAACAATTATATTTATTTGCTAAAGAATTATTTTAGTTCCCGCATCTCTTCTTCTGTTTTTCGGTCATGAAAGTTTGGCCAGTCCATGCAAATTGTAATCACATGTGAGTACGAGGTTTGAAAGCTATGATGTTTAGTAGCGACGAATGATTAAAGAGGACTGCTTTCTCCCTCGGCGATTTGCTTGCCGCTGACGAATTGACCCTGCCTTCGTTGTCATTGTTAGGGAATTGACAGAGATCTGTAAACGAGACCTAAATATCATTTGAAGTAGGTAGAAACAGATTATTCCGTGTGTCTATCTTATTAGGCAAATGAATTAGATTTGTTAGCTGCATTACGATGGCTATTTGCATTTTGACTTATCTACCGGCCCGTCTGTTTTATGCTGTAATTTATTTTATGTTTGTAAAACAAGCATATTAACAAAAGCTGGACCTTTGCCCCAAGAAAACATCTCGAAAAGTTATTTTTGGTAGGCTGTTCACAATACACAGCAACTAATACCTACCGAAGCTAGGTGACTCTTCGAGTTCTACACAAAGCATGGCGTATTGATACCTATGCTCAAGGCAGACTGTGTTATGCAACGCATACACTCCAATATGTGTACTGGGGTACTGTGACTAATCATATACTTGGACAAGTTGTTCTCTTTGACTGTTTAACTGCCGATCGATTCGTTCATCTATGGTCATTGCTGGTCTTTGCCATGAAGTCTTGTAATAGACGAGTAAAGATACATGGGTCTCTGTAAACGGCGGCTACTTTTTGCACCTAAGTCCAAAGCCATTCATTCTTGCCTTAAACGCTTTCACTATACGAAGACATAATGGTATTTTCAGTAGCTGAGCCATTTGTGTGGCTAAGCTTATAGCCGTTCATTGCCGTAAATATGTGAATGTCAATATAGGCACTCTAGTGAGATAACCACACAGTCAGACGAATTTCTTTTTTATTACAACGTATGGATTAGCAAGCTTATAGGTTGCTTTTCCCTGAAGAATGGGGAAAAGCAAACTTTCCCCACCCATTGAAAAACGTGTGTCTAGAAAATACTATTTGAGAAGAATTTGTATTCGTTACCATTGCAAAAGAGTTTGTGATAGTTAATACTCAAACTTCTGAAATGAAACAAAAACATAACTTTTCGATCTTGGTTTTAAAACTTCAAGCAAAATAAAAGCAGAGAATTTGGGTATGATTAAATATCTATATCCCTTTTTATTGAGTGAATTTGCCAAGAAGATTTTATTTTATGTTACGTTAAAACATGTATGAAGAATGAAAGAATTGTCAATATTTACGAAAACAGAAATAGAAGTACTTATAAATATGGATAAACATATCATTTCCCTCTCCTAGCCACTTCATAAATTCGAGAACTATAATAATAATTTACCTTATAACCCGAGGACGTATAATAAAAAATTAAGAGGGTACAGCATACTACATATCTTAAGAAATATTCCATCTAGCAAGGAAATAACTAACCAGCGTCTCCTCATCTTTCGACTCATTTCAAAACAGGCGCCAATTTTCTTCTTGTTAATCTCAATATCCCTCCAGCCGGGAAAAAGACCCGATTGCAAATGAAGTGCCATTTCCTATTCTTCATCCACGAGTAATAATTTTCCTCCCCCTCGAACATCTTCCCGCCACTCGGGAGGAAAAGAAGCAAGAGCAATAAAATGCAAAATGGAGAAGAGACATCGGGTCATTGATTGGTTGTTGCGTGGATTCGAGACAGAAGGTCCGGACACAAAATCGAAAACCAGAGGGATTTTCCTAATTGCATCCATTTTGCAGCGATCAGTGTGTAGGAAGGGGGGTTAATAGAGAGAGGAGTTCATCCCCCACACTCGACACCGACTCGCTTGCATCTGTGTACGTGAAAACATGCTTACTGTCAGAATAAGGAACACTGCACTGCGGGCAGTTAGAAGTTCTGTGGAAATAAAGAGCTATCTGTGGGAATGAAGAACTATAATCTTCAATGGTTCCTGTTCTGTGCATCTATATAAAACACGAATCATTGAAGATTGGTAAATGCTTTAGAAAAAATAATCATTTGTACAATACTTAAAAAAAATTTTCCGATGTCATCAAACAAGGAATCTGCACTGCCCTCGCCGGGATTCGAACGCCGGACCTTTCGAATCGAGCGTGCTTCCAGTTACACCACGAAAGCAAAGAAATGAGAAAATGCAATATACATTTTAACTTTAAAAATAATTTAATCGAAACTCTCACTCTGTTAACAAAACATTTTAGTTTTATCAGTATGTTTGTGAAGACTCAGCTAATCAAGGAACTTTCTGGCAGATGTTAGCGGTAGCATCTAATATTAGAAATTATATTGTGTGACTGGTAGACTCAGTCAACTAAATCAAGGTCAAAAGGATTCTCCTTATCCCTCCTTTTCTTCAGTAACGTAAACGCATGCACGAATTTTTCCCTATCTATGGGGAAAAGTGAGTAAGTGCCGTTGAGCACTGTTTGTGCTCAACGGTCGCTATAAAACACTGTACATATGTATTATATGGACGTTAACTTTTAACAATGTTTTTTCCCGTATTGCTCATTGCTAATTTCGTTTAACATTTGTTTTATGTTATCACTAAGTCTCACAGTGTATTACAATTTTAAAGTTGTATTTATTATCTGCATTTTAATTCTCACATTCTCACTCCTATGTATTTCATACCGTAACGATTCTCACGCTTTCGTTTATACGATTTGTAATCGGGAGCTTTGGCTTAATCAGGGATTGGCCCAGTACATGGCCACATCTACATGTTATAGCAGCCCTGTATACAAAATTTCGAAGTTCTGAGGCTACTCGTTTTTGAGTTATGCGACATACACACATGCATAGGTACGTACGTACAGTCATCATAAAAAAGTCTCTTCTGAATCCATTTTAAACCAATTTTATAATTCGCTTAGGGAAAAAGATTCTTTTATTATGTCCTTACATACAGATGTCATGCAAACGCATCGTTAAATTGCATTCAATAGCGGTCAAAATGGGTATTTTTGTTGAAATATGGTATCCAGAATTTTTCGTGGTTACAATATTTCCTTCACTTCGTACAAGGAAGTAAAAAGAGAAAGAATTAAAATCTGAAAAAGGTTCAGATTTGAACATTGTACCAGAGGATTTGTTTCAAGGTCTTTATGCTCTCGCTGAGCATCTCAAGTAACGAATCTGCTCTAGGACTCCTGCTAACACATCTTTTTAGCCCAAACGAGTATTAGCCCAGAAGGGCCATTAGTCTCGAAACGGCATTTTGCGTTGAATAATTTAAATGAGATGTATCACTTTCAGAATGTTGCCACCAAATATTATCACCCTGTATTATAATTAAAGAAATTAATAAAGAAGAATCTGCATGAGCGTATGTATGTTTCTCGCATTGTGAAAAAACAACGGTTACCTAGGGTCATCAAATTTTGAATAACATAGTACTCCATCCGAACACGAGCACCTGGAAGCCCGAATTTGGAATTTGTGTTATTGACTACTTCATTTGTAAAGTAATGAATTTTTCATTAGCAAAGTCAACGATTTGAAAGCGAGCTGTACGAACAAAAATGTTTTTGTCTTCAGCGCACAAAACTACCTATCGTAAATTCTAAAGATATGCTGCTTTTGAATATTTTTATCCCAAAGAGACATTAATCTGAAATGTTCTCAAAATGTGTAAATGAAAACGACACCCCTTTCAGTGTAATATAAAATCTGAAAAATTTCAGTTTTTTTTAGTCCAGAAAGGATATTAGTTTCGAAACAGCATTTTGCGTCGGTTCACTATAAATGTTCGTTCACTTTTCAAATCGTTGCCACCAAATATTGCAGCCCTGCATTATGTTTAAAGAAATTAAATAATGAAGAATCTTCATGAATGTATGTATGTTTCTTGCACTGGGAAAAAAACAACGCTACCTAGCGGCATCAAACTTTAAATAACATGGGCGTCCGAAAGCCCGAAATTTGAATTTCGAATTTGTTTTGTTATCTATTTCATATTTTTTTAACTTTAACGAATTTTTGATTCAAAAACTCAATGATTTCAAAGCGAGGAGTTGTAGCACACTGCATTGAATAAAATATTTTTATCTCCAATGGGCAAGAATGTCTGTCGGAAATTTTAAATATATGTCGTTTTTAAATATTTTTAGCTTAAAGGGACGTTAGCCCAAATGCTCTCGGAAGGTGTTTGTATGTATAAATGAAAAAGGAAAAACGTCTGTTTGGGAGTAATATAAAATCTGAAATCTTTCAGTTTTTTTTAATTATGTCTGCTTTTTTATTTCTTATTTATTTATTTTGAAATTCACAAGGGTCGTTAGTCTCAAAGGGGATCCTAGACTCAATATTTTGACACAAGTGGACTAGACTCCATTTTGCGTTGAATCACAATAAACAGCGTATCACGTTTTAAAATCTTGCCACTAAATAGTGTCGCTCTGTATTATATTTAAATAAATTAAATAAGAAGGAATGTATGCATGTTTCTTGTACTGTAAAAAAGCAACAATACCTAGAGTATCGAATTTTCAATAGCGTAGTGTCTATCCGAACATGGGCACCTGAGAGCCCTAATTTTGAATTTCGAATTTTTTTACTATCTACTCGTATTTTGTAAAACGTTAACAAATTTTTAATTTTTTATTAAGAAACTCAACGATTTCAAAGCGAGCAGGGGCAACACTATATGGAATAATACATTTTTATCTTTAGCATGCGAGACTGTCTATCAGAAATTCTAAACATATGCTGTTTTTAAATGTGTTGGGATTCTGCTGTTGATCCCAATGTGGCGTAAGAGCCAAGAACGTGTATTTAGTACATAAAGTAAACACTCAAAACGTTAATAACAAAATTACAAAAAACGTTTGTAAAGACATCTTAGTAAGAAAACTGAACTTTGATATGATGAACTAAGAAAAGACTGAAAAATAAACATCAAATGTATGCCAACACTTAACTCTGCATCTAGATTGGAAACGTATACTGCCATACTGCTTTTAAAATTTTCGTAATTTTTTTGTTGAATTGTATATGGTGTAAGGGCGAAGAAAATGACGCTTACTAATAAAGCTAAAAAAGAGAAAAAAAAGGGGGGATTAGCAGGAGTGAGTTTAACAGCAGACTGGTAGACTGCATTTTTAGACTGGTAGACTGCGAGAGTGTAGAAAATCTTAGCAAACCCTCTAAGGCGACAGTTAAAATATGAAACCTTTTTTTTCTTTTTCTTTTTAGCTTTATTATGAAGAATCCGTTTCTACGCTCCTATCCACAAACAGTTCAACAGCAAAATCACAAAATTTTTATGTTTAGAATTCCCGATGCAGTGTTCAGTGTTGGCGTACATTTTGCTATTTTTTTTTTTTTTTTATTCTTTCCTCGGTTTATTATATCAGTGTTCACTTTTCTTAGTAATATGGCTTACAAAACTTTTTTATATTTTTATTATTACCTTTTTCTGCGTGTTGAGTATTATTTGTTAAATATAGCATTTTTCACACTTAAACTACGTAAAATACAACAGTAAAATTTCAAAATATTTAAAAAACAACCTATCTTTAGAAATTCATGACAGGATGTTACCATACTTTTTTTTTTGCATTTGCTGCATTATTTCTTCAAAAACTAGCCACTTGTGCTGCCAGCCACTAAAAATAATCATCATAATAAAAATAAGCATATTATGATTTCATTTAGTTCACCTACTGTAATTTCATAAAAATATTGAATATTTTTATTTCAGACATCTCGTGATTTTCCTTTAAATCCAAGTGAGTTTCGAGAGTAATAAATCTCAGTTGCTTAAAAAAAAGAGCTAAAATCTTTCAGATTTTATTATTACGCCCAAAATGTTTTTAGTCCAAAGGGACAATTTGCCCAGAAGGATTCGTTTTGGAAATTTTCGTTGGTTCACTATAAATGTCGGTTCACTTTTCAAATTGTTGCCACCAAATATTATAGCCCTGCATTTTATTTAAAGAAATTAAATAGTGAAGAATCAGCATAAACGTATGTATGTTTCTTGCATTGTGATGAAACAACGGTACGTAGAGCCATCGAATTCTGAATAACGTAATTTTCCACCCGAATATGGGCATCTGGAAGCCCAAATTTGGAATTTCTTTTATTATCTATTTCATATTTTGTAACCCTTTAACGAATTTTTGATGAACAAACTCAACAATTTCAAAGCTAGCAATGGCAACAATGTACGGAAGAAGAAAACATTTGTATCTCCAGCGCACGAGACTGTGTATCGGAAATTCCAAAGATATGCTCATTTTAAAATTATTTTGCGATATTGCTGTTGAACTGAATTTTATGTTTTAAGTGCGAAGAACATGATATTTAATAAATAAAAGTAACCCTCAAAACGTTAAGAAAACGCCTTTTGGAGTAATGTAAAATCGTTAATAAAACACCTTTTGGGCGTAATGTAAAATCTGAAAGCTTTCAATGCATGTCTTCAGAACTTTCGATAGACAGGTTTCGCGCACTGAAGATAAGAGTATTTCGTTTCGTACAGTGTGTTGCCACTGGTCGCTTTGAAATCGTTGAGTTTCTTAATCAAAAATTCGTTAATGCTTAAAAAATATGAAATAGTTCATAAAATAAATTCGAAATTCAAGATTCGGGCTTCCAGATGGCTCTAAGTGTCGTTGTTTTTTTCACAGTGCGAGAAACATGGATACATTTATGCAGGTTCTTTATACATCCGTTATAATACAGGTGATAACATTTGGTGGCAACGATCTAAACAGTGATTCGACGCGAACTGTCGTTTCGAGACTAATAGCCCTTTTGGGCTAACGTCTATTTGGGCTTTAAAAAAAAGAAAATAACTTTCTATACTTTCAATGTAAATGCCATCAAAACAAAAATTTTGCACATTGAACAGTAAGAAAGCAGTAAACTTAAGAGCATTTTCTTGTGGAGGTAATGGGGAAAGAAAGCTCAGATCGACAAAAGGCTGTAAAAAAAGGGGGAGATTAAAAAAAAGATGAAAACATTAAATTCTTTTGAAAATGATGTTTTCTTATTGCGTTTTCACTTAAGTGATAAAGGCCATTTTCTGTAATATACAATTTCGATATACAATGATCCTTTAAAAAATGTATATTATATATGACTGCTTAATAAATTTTAAATTAAAAATACATCACAGCCGTAAGCACAGACAGGTATTTTTCTTTGCTTTATTTAATATTAAATTCGTCCCTCTTTTTTTTAGTCCAAAGTGATTTGAATCCCGAAGGACTATTACTTTCGTTTTGGCATTTTGCGTCGTTTCACTTTTCAATTTACTGCTTATTTATTTATTTATTTTTTTGACGTAGCTTTCTCTTCAAAAATCGTCTGCGTTGCAAGGGAAAATAAAAAGGGATTTTAATTACAATTCTAAATAAATAGCCAAATAAATGTGAAATTCGTAACAATACCGAAATTTCTAAAGATATGCTCAATTTAAAATTATTTTGCGATATTGCTGTTGAACTGAATTTTATGGTTTAACTGCGAAGAACATGGTATTTAATAAATAAAGGTAACACGCAAAATGTTAAATAAACGCCCCTTTGGACGTAATTAAAACCTGAAAATAATAAATATTACGGTATATTATGTGCAATGTTACTTTCACACACCATAAAATTTTAAGAATATTTTTATATCCCTAATTTCTTGTCTAAAAGGCTACACTTTCCATATAATCCAAGTTTTTAAGTATTTTAGAAAGAATCAAAGCATTTAAATTGGATAATCATGTTCCTAATTTACCTAGAATGACATAAAGCATTCGAAATGGATTATTTACAAAATTGCCAATAGATGGCGCCAAAAGCTATATTTTTCAATTGGGAATTCCGGTGTATTTAAAAAAATAATTATTTATATACTACAGATACGCTGCTCAATATTTATAAAAATATTTGAACTGAAATGCGAAACTTCAAAAAGAAATATGCTGAGCAATGTGTATTAATTTTAAATTAGATCTTTACGATGAAGAAAAGCATTGCGCCACTACTCAAATTAAGATAAATTTCAACAGCATTCTCCACCAATCACCAAATGCTACTCCGTAGATTTCAATTTAAACGAGTAACGGATGTGAAGATCCACTTATACAGCCTGTGAACTTTCATTTTGGGCTTTCGACGTAGAATTGATCCACAATTTCCGTCAAGACAGATGAACAATAAATTTCACCCGGATTTAATATAGAGAATCAAATGCCCAAACATGCAGGTATAACATTACGATTTTGCTGTTCGATAATGTATCATCTACAGCTCTGTGATACACAAAAAGAGAAAGGAAAGGAAAAAAAAAAGAAAGAACGCTTTCAGTGAAATAGATTTTTCTTTTCCTGAAATAAACGATGTCCTTTTAGTTCGATAAGTGGCTTTGTTTCGTCCAATAACACGAGAATGTACGTGTAGTTGTGACAGATATCGCCCTTGCCTATCAGGGGTCTAAAAAAGGAACGATATTAAACTTTTTTCGACGAATATGAGTGTCACAAATCATTGATAAGAAACACAGGACTCGATCGAACGAAAAAGGAATAGAAATTGTTCGAAAATACTTCGCGCAGCTGCAACGAAACCAGGTTTTCGATTTCTTCCTGCGGGCTGTTGTTTGTTTATTTATATATTTATTTAATGGTATTACTTGTAGGTTCGTGATTTGTTCACGAATGCTCTCCGAGGAAAATCAGAATGGAAGAATTGTCTTAGGGGCCCTCAAGCATGCTGTGGTGTGTTTTACAAAGCGTAACATTAAATGCGTTTTTGGGTTTGAGATTGGGTGGGTTTTATATTCAATGTATAGAGCAATGGATGCTGTTTAACTTTATGGTGTTGGTATCAAATGAAAGCTGCGTTAAAGGAGAGAAAATGTCAATGAGAAACTGTATATATTTGACCAAAAGGGCGAATAAAATATGTCATATAAGAATGTTAAATTTTCGATTTGTTGCACTTTTAATATTACATCATTAAATTGCGTTATTTTATCTAAGTTCCAAAAGCTTAAACATCTATAACGGCTGAAAATTTCTACATTTGATATTAATCAAATTAGTTATTGATGCTGTAAATTTAACAGCTGTAATTCAAATTAATTACTAATAGCCAGATCTACAGTAACTTAACTTCTCGTAATTTCCTGTAGCCTTCAGTCAGATGTACACTTAAATTAAATTACCCGTACGCATTTTAAATGTCAGTTTCACTCATAATGGTGTTTCTGATGCAGTATTAAAGCCCTAATTCGCTTTTCCGAATTATCGACAAACTTCATTTTCATCTCATTCGTAACTTGAGTTGCAGTACATTAACTGACAGTTAATTTTTTACGTCGGAAGTAATATTTCTGCAAACCGAACTTTTTTTTAAAAAAAGTTATTATTATTTTAATATTTGTTTCGTTTTGTTTTGATAAGTCATTTTTTTATCCTTAACCTGACTAAAATATATGGCAGGTGTATATTCATTCTAACCTTCCTGTTCTCCTTCGTTGATTTATTTTCCCAACACAATAAATTGTTAATATAGTAAAATTCTACATTATTACCGTCTTTCTTGAAACTAAATGAAAAGAAATACGCAAAGAAAAGAAAAATGTTAATTTTGTAAAAATCATTTTGTACTTATTCGTTATTCAGAGAAAACTTAGCTGTTCCTTGACGAGGATTCGAACTCCGGATCTTACAATTACTGTCCGACATGCTACCAATTACACCACGAGCATATGCAGTGGGAAAGGCTAAAACTTTTTATAATTTAACGTAAATTTTCGGAGTAAAATATATGAAGGAGTTTAATGTATATCATTATTCTTGAACACTTAAAGATTTTAAGTTGTTTACAACTTAGAGCTAATAAAATATAAATGCTGGGTATCTTTTTTTGTTTCTGCCTTTTGTTTCTGTATTAGAAGTTTTCATTGATTTCTTTTTGGGATCTCTGCTGCCCAAAATGTTGCACCATTTGTGTTGATGTAGTTAATTGGTGAAGAATATTGGAAAAACGTAGCTTGAAACTACATACTTATGGCCATATATTGCTGTTCCACAGTTCCTAGTGAATTATAAGTTTGCTTTGCTGAATATATTGCTCTAGTTCTAGCGAATTATAATTTTTTTTAAAATGTATGAAACTAATGTTGGAATTATCACCTCAAAGTTGAGATTCTAAACGTCATTGTGCCTCTTATATAGAAAAACAGGCAGGGAAATGTGAAGTTACTGAGGAGGGAGGAAACATAATTTCATATAGGAAAAAAATGAATTTTCAAAACCTGGAGCATTTCAGTATTTCAATAAAGTAAGTTAACAGGAACAACTATGCCGAAAGTTATATTTTCAACTAAGTTTGTGATTTTTTTAACTCGAATTTCATAACGTAAAAATTTAAAGTTGAAATAACTTTCAATTTTACAGATACATTTTTAATAACTATAGCAAAGGAACAGACTACACTCTTCATTTATTAGCTTTATATTCATATAGGTTTAATTCAGGTGTTATATCAGTTTTTTAGGAAGTTTGTTGCAGAATGGAGAAGAAGTTGCAGAAGTTTGCTGCTGCAGCTTCTAATCTGCCAATAATAAAAAAAAGCTGATATGTACACCACATGACTTCCTTGTACGGAATATTAAATTATACGCATTTTTCCTGCATTTCATTTAAACTTATTTCCTCGAATTTCATTAGAGATATATTTCTCGTTCAATTAATTCAGTTCTCACTTCACGGCAAGGCAAAAATGCATAAAATCTCAAAATATTTTCATTAAATATTGAAAGATATAAAAAAACATAAAACACCAAATACAATTAAACCAATAAAAAAAAAACAATTTTTACAATTAAAATTACAGTTTCTACGCAAAAACAAGCAAAACTATATTCGTGCGTGTGTAGAAGATACAACAAAGATAAGAAGGGTTAAATTTACCATTTGAATTTCTCATAGCGTACAAACGTTCCCGCACTTCGGGATACAGAGACCAGCACTTGTGATCTATAATATAAGGGAGAACTAAGTTCTAGTCTTAAAGGCAAACATGAACTAACTGAAAAACACGAGAGTGGTAAAACAGCGAGAAGTCTCTCTCTCTCCCTGCTAAAAGGCATATCTTAAAAACTTATACAGTTTGCAATCTCATTTGCATAAACAATTCTACTCGCGCTTATTCTGGCCGGAAATGGAAAAAAAGAGAGGATAGTAAAGTTTTAAAAAAAAATAAACGTTAGTCAAACTTAAAATCCTTACAGGCTAATTCACTATTCTGCTAATTTTCAAATGTAAACAAATATGACTGCTGTGTCAAAAAAATGGGTTTAATTGCACGTAAACAAATTTGAAATTGTTGATAATTCTACAACTATTGCGCCTGTGTATTAACTAAAGGCACAAAAACCTTAACCGGAAGATACGAACAACATAATTCAATCATTTTAAAAGTAAAAAATGCACAATTTACAAACATATAAGAATAAAAAAACTAAGCTCATTTAGCAGAGTAACAGAGTGCGTAGATATATACTTCCCGTGCGGCCGATTGCAACCAAAAAGGGAGGTGCACAACTGCATGTTATAGCAGTCCTATATACAAAATTTCAACGTTCTGAGGCTACTCGTTTCTAAGTTATGCAAGATACATACATACGTACATACGTATAGACGCCACGAAAAAAAGTCTCTTCTGAATCCATTTTAAATCAGTTTTATAATTTGTTTGGGGGAAAAAGAGTCCTTTATTCTGCTCTTACGTGTAGATGTCACGCAAAAACATCCTTAAATTGAATTCGATAGCGGTAAAAATGGATATTTCCGTTGAAATATGATACCCGAAATTTTTCGTGATTACAATACTTCCTTTACTTCGTACAAGGAAGTAAAAAGTCTGTTTCGAACAAAATGTCGTTCTAATCACTGTCGAATTTATTCAAAATGAATACATTGATTCTTAGCTAATTCACCGTGTTTCGCGTGTCTGTAAATGTTTTGATAATTTTTAATTAGTTGTTGTTCAGTAAAAAAAATTAGTGATAAAATTTTTAGTTTACTCCTAGTATACGTACATACGGGATTTGGCGACTTTTGGGGACATTATGATGAGCAGTAAACGAGTCATTTTGCTGTTGGCGACAATTTTCAAAATCGTGACAAGGCCGTACCGTATACTAGGATTTTACCAATGTTTTTATAGTTTAGTTAAGTGTTGTTTTGTATTTTGTTATAAAATGTAAATTGACAGATAAAATTCTAATCATTAAATAAATCACATCCAGAAGTCTGCGATTGTCTTAGAATTTCCACATCTGATGGTAAGAAATATTTAACACAAAATTTATGTTGCAGAAACCTAATAATTCTAAATGCAGTGTGTAGTTAACCTATAAATATTAGATCTCTAGCTGGAAGCATACCATAAAATTTCGATTGCTATTTCAGGCGAGAAAGGAACTTGATTTGGGTTCGAAACCAGGCGAACAGGTTGGCTGCATGTTTGTTTTTCGCTGTTTTCCCGTGTGTAATACGAATACCAGCCAGTTTCTTCTAGAAAATTCTTCAGAGACATCCCACTTCTTAGGCAGATGACCCTCGGGGGCTTTGCAATATTTAAATAACCTAACCTAATCTCCTTAGATCTGATACCTTATAAAAAACAATAATTCTGTATGAACTCCAAAAGAAATTAGCCTACCAAGTGGTGAGGTAGTTAGAAAAATTTAGCATCTAATGCTACTTTCCGTTAAGCAAAAATATGTAATCTTCATTTTTGTTAAGCTCTTCTGAAAGTCAACTAACGGAATTTGATTAGCTCTTTGTTAGTTTCTTTAACTTTCTCCTAATAGTCAAATCATTTACAGCCCTATGTGTTTATCTGATAAACTGAATTTTCTCGAAATTAGCAAGCAGTTAGCTTGCACGGGACCGTATACACGAGGTCACAAAAGGTCATTTACAAGCTTTGCATGCTGATCTGTCAGGCCATGACAAACAAGTTTGACAAAGAAAGTTGTGTCCAAGCCCGTAACTAGCCACCACTAGAGGGCGATGTCCGCAGGCGTACAGGAGAGCGGAAAACGGTATCATTTCATTCAACGATTTGCATATGAATTATCCATCAGTTCAGTAAAGAGGAATTGGGCTAATTTACTTTAAATTTAAGGGGCCGTGGATGAAAATGGATAATACTTGAGACGCATGTACCGAAAGCGCTTCTCAACCAGACGCCTGCCAGGTCATCCATTGTTCAGACATTTACACCATAGATTAAGAGATACTGGAGCTTTCCGAGTAAGCACCACATCAGTCGGCAACATACTGCACGCACACCTGCCGTAGTCCTCTACGGCAGGTGTGCGTGCAGTATGTTGCCGCAGTATAGCTTCCTAGCTGTACTGCGAGAAACTCATAGGTCGTTAGATCCGCTAATTTCACCCCCATGGATTTCTTCTTGTAGGAATACATGAAGCGTCTGGCTTCCAAGACACCCATAATATCTGACATTGACCTTGTCGACAGAATCACAAAAATGGCGGCACGTGTCCATGACACACCTGTCCCCTCCCCAATTTGAGCAATCCCTTGAATGCTTACGTCGACAACGTTGTGAGACATGCGTTGCGGTGACGTTGTCATAGCACTGCACGCTTTGATTTTTGGTCATAACTTCGTGTACGAAACTTATTCGGCATGGTCTGTCTGACTAGCACGTAATGTTTGTAAACGACCTTTTTGGGCACCCTGTAAACTAGAACCGTTCGATGAAGTGGCCTTTTGAAAATTTGGGCTTATGATATGATTGCAGAGAATGCAGTCATAGCGTAATTTGCCAGATTGTAACACTGAACTGATTGAACTTCACACATATACAAAAGTTCTCTAGAACAGTTCTTTAGTAATATGTGATAACAAACCACTTACATATACGCGTGAATCGCTTAAATTTACAAAGTGGGGATTTGTTCGCTGAATTTACGATAAGCCATTCTGGTACCCACAAATCACAGTAATCACAACAGTCATAAAATCATTCCAGTATGACAAAATAATCCAATACAAATGTGCTTGCAAGATTTGCGATCAGAAACCATTTACGTTTCCACAAATAGCTATAATCTCAGCTTATTCCTCAGATAAAGTACTTATGGAATTCTCTTAAATTTTTGAATAACCACAATGATCATGAAATCAGTGATTTTCTACAACTAAAAAATCTTTGAACAGAAATAAAGTTGCAGTCACAGAATGCAGGCCAAACATGGCAGTAATCTCACCTCAGCTTTGAATGTTTGTTAAACAACAGATGAAAACAGAAAAATCAAAGTCCAAACACAAAGAAAAGTCGACACAAGCAATCCATTTTATAAGAAAATAAATATTTCTAGTCTGCTGGGTTTTAGAAAATCCATCTGGTCTGAAATAAATATTTCGTTTTCTCCTTGAATTGCGCTGAACCAGGTACCCACAGGTACTATTAAATCGAAACAAATCGAGAATAAAAATGTCGAAAGATGAGTGCCAAGTCTGTAATATCCCATTCAGTAACACTGGATTCATAATAATAACATAAATTCAGCTTCCATTATTAAGATATGCGCGCATATTGCAAAACATTTATAGATTAAACTTCGATATAAATGATAGATTATGTTCTAATTAAGTAATAAAATAGCGATTTCAATCAATAGTACATGGATGTTAAAATGTTGGCTTTAAAATTAAGCATTATTCAAGTTGGATTGAAGAGTTATTCCATACTATTTCGAAAAAGTATGACACATGTCCCTTTCCCTCAAAGAACGAATATTTTCCGCTATTTATTATTATTCCTCCCTTTTTTTTTGAGGTAAATGGGCCTGTGTTAAATTTCTTCGAAATTCATAAACATTTTATACGGAACAAAAGCCATTCAAAGGCTGACTTTTGGCTGACTGCAAAACAACGCGGTAACACTAGGCTATTATGAAAGTTCTGGCTGATTCGAGTAATTTATAAAAAAGTCACCTTACTGCTATGTTCATGAAATTTTTGCTGTAGGTGTTTATATATGGAATGTATGATACAACACAAAAGTGCATTTGGATTAAACGCATCCTTTGAGCATATGTAGTTTTGTGCCTTTGGCTTAGCCATTTGTATTCGATTGTCTGCTCTAAGGCTTCTCATACGCGATCGATGAGTTCGAATCTAATCGTGGCACTTGGAAAGATGAAAGAATTTAATACAAGTTGTTGGTACGCATGCTTTCCAATTCTGTTCAACTCGGCTTGTGGAGATGGATTGTGACAAACCTACGTATAGCTCTGTGTGAGTTTGCAGAGACCATGTGAAATCTTGGAGCTTTGGACACATTACGAAAACGTTGATGAATTTGAAGAGGCCTTCCCAGCTGTTTGTGAACCTAACGTGGCAATAATTTTACGCTTGACGACATGATTTCGAGGGAAAAAATTGAAAGGTTTCAGATTTTAAAGGTCACCCAAAAGAGTTTGTAATTTTTTTACGCTCTCGCTGAGCTCGCAGTCTACTAAATCTGCTGTTGCAGTCACTCCCGCTGATCCATTTGTTTTGCTTTTTTAGCTCACACTTACGTCATATGCAATTCAACAGAAAATCACAAAATGTTTATTTAATTTAACAAAATTTAGAATTCTCCATGCAGTGTTAAGTGTTGACATACATTTTACATTTTTTTCCAGTATTTTCTCAGTTCATCATATCAGTATTCAGTCTTCTTAGTAAGATAACTAGAACAATTGTTTTTTGGCTTTGTATATCAACGTTTTGTTAACTTAAATTATTAAATATCACGATCTTCGCACTTATGCCACATAAAATTCAAATCAACAGTAAAATCACCGGATATTTACAAACAAGGATCTTTAGAATTCTCGGTAGACAGTCTAGTGGACTGGAGATAAAATGTTTTATTCCATATAGCGTTGCTACGGCTCGCTTTGAAATTATTGACTTTCTTAATCAAAAATTCGTTAACGTTTTACAAAATGTGAAACTAAGAATAAAACCAATTAGAAATTCAAAGTTCAGGCTTCCAGGTGCATGTGTTCTAGTGGAGGGTTGCAATATTCAAAATTTGATGGCTCTAGCTACCGTCATTTCTTTCGCATTGCAAAAAGCATTTATACATTCATGCAGATGCTTCATTGTTTAATTTATTTAAATATAATACAGGACGATAATATTTGGTGGCAACACTTTATAAAGTGAAACGCCGTTTATAGTGACTAATAGCCCATTTGGCCTAAAGCCCTTTTTGGGCTAAAAATAAAAAGCATTCAAGAAACGATTTTTGCATTTCTATATAATAAATTTAATTGCAATACCAGTTTTCTCCTACTCTTGTTGGTGACTGCAATATTTTATTCCGAACTTTGTCCATTTTTCGTCCGAATTCAGAGAAGTTCGTTTCTTATAGTAAATGTTTCTAGTTTCTCGAACAGAATGCCAAGTGTAAAACTGTTGTCTAGTTAGTTTCCAAGCTAACAGCATAAACTGGCACTAAAACTTTAAATGTTTAATTGCATGTATCAATATAGGGCTGTCATCCATTGAAACACTTTGCCATTAATTTCCATTTTGAAATTTCCGCAGTTTTTTAAATTTTAATTAATTTTTTAATTAATTTCTGATCATCTGGTTGGTCAAGATTCCCGAGTCTTGATAAAGTTTGGGGTATTTTACTCTTCAAATTTCGCTAGTGAATTTATGTGTTTTAATAGAGTAGCAATTCAGTAGTTCAAAATGAAACATAGGGAAAGTTATCGTGTAATTCGGATAGTTAATCTCAGTTTATAATATCTAAACTCAGTGTTTTGCATACGATGACTTCGATCGAAATTCGCCTATTGAAATATCAGAAAACATAAATTTTATTACAATTAAAAAGAACAGAAATTTTAGTAGAACATGTAAATGAAAGCAATATTATACGCAGGATTATTACGTTACACATCTTCAAAGTAGAGTAATACATTTATCACTCCTTCGGTGTACTTCCAATAAGTTCCGCAATACGATGCCATGAGGATGCCTTCCATGACAGTCAAAGCATCCCTGACATCTTCTAGGCAGGGCCGTTTTAGTACATGGCCCAGAGAGAATTTGCCAGGGGGGGCCCACGACCTTTGGAGCTCTATGTTAATTCATTTAGATTTCATTTCTATGAGTGTTTGTCGTAGGGCACTCATCTGCTCAGAGGCTTATAATGCTGTGGAAGCGTCATCCTGTATAACATTCTCAGTCTCCTAACAAACTATATCAGGAAGGGTGTCAGTGCAATAGATTTTTTGCAATATAGCAAAACACGTGTAGGCTATCTCCCAAAGCTATGAGATATCTTCGAGGAGGACTTTCTGGAGGAAATTGACACGCATTCACTCTACTCGTAGAGAATGTGTTCACGAAGGTTAGAATCCGAATCGAACTATCAGTATTCAACTGCTTTAACCACTCGGTACTTCTAGGGCTCTCGTAGCTGTACAAATGATATTAGATTTATCATATTGCGCAGATGATTAATGCTATGGTAGCGTAACATAACTGAAACTTCAAAGATATGGAATACAAACGGTTCACACGCAAAACGAAGGCGGAGATATGTCTGCTTAACAACAAAGAATAAATACTGATATTTTTAAAAGAAAAGGAATTATTTTAATAATTAGTTCTACTAAACCAGTAATTAAAATCGATGAGCTAACTATAAAACTTCAAAAATATCCGTTTAATTAATTAATGGGTATTTTTTTAAGCCATTATCAACTTAAATATTTTTATCAAGGCTACTAAATGAAATATTTTAATAGTAATCTAAAGTATTGATCAAGTTTCTTTTACATAAATATTAAATTTGTTTTCTGTCAATTGAAATGTCATGTCTTAAGTAAAAAAGATAAAATAACTTAAGCTGATTTCGAACCATTATATTTTACAATCAAAGCGCATCAACTTTTTTGAATGGAGGAAGTGAAAACACGCTAAAAGAATCCAAATGTATCACTTCTTTCAGTGCGATAATTCCTTCTATTCAGTAAAAATCCTCCGAAATAGAAATCCAAACAAAGAACTTTTCCTTCTCCAATTGGGGGAAAATGTAAATAATGGGGAAGAAAGGGGCAAAATTAAACTCACTGCGCACGTTCGCCATAAGGTGGCGTTATCTGCACTTTTACGCGCCGTATTTGGCAGCGAATGGTTTTTGTTCTAGCATCTTCAAAACTCGAAATTTTACAAAGAAATTTTTAAAATATATAAGAAAGAAAATAAGTACCTTCCTGAAAGGTTTCGTAAAATTCAGTCTTTACTCTTAGCCAAATCGCATTGAGAAAGCACTTTGGCTACTAAAAATGCAGCCAACATAGAAATTCAAATAAACGTGATTTGATTTTAAAATGTTCAGCGGGGAAAATACTACGCTTTTTGACTTTTTATAGCGCGGAAGTTTTGAAGGAAGCTTTTCTTTTAGATATATATACATATATATTAAGAACATGTGTGAGGAGTTAGCGCAGCAAACTCTGTGTTTATTTCTTACTGCTGCCAAAATCAATCAAAAAGCTTGCAGAAAAGTGGAAATACAAATATTCGAAGTTGTGTTGTTTCCGTTTCCTTTAAAATTGTTTTATAAGTGATCATTTCATTTTTCAGCGCTACAAGTCGTTTCTTGTGAAACTCGAATTTGTTACTGCGCACTTAAACTAATACATACATTGCAAATGTTTGTAGCATTGCTTGTTTTATATATGTACATTTGTACAATTAATATATCTTCAGTTGTACATTTTATATATGTATATTTGTGCAGTTACTCAGATGTTATGTAAGTTTTTCTGTTTACTCTATTTTTTTATTGTTGTAAACTTTTATCCGTACGAACGACTATTCTGTACAGAGGTATATAAGTATGACTTTAGAAATTGCTTTTATTAATTAGTATAATAATTAACATGTTTATAAAAAAAATTATCAGATACATGCAGTGAAGATCAGATTATTTTATTTTCTGTAATCCGCTATTCGTTTTATTCGGATATGCCACAAAAACTATTTGCATGTTAGAAACTATTATTATTATTATTATTGTTACTATTGTACTATGTGATTCTCTCAAGCTACATTTTTTGTATTGTTGCCAATGAATTGCCATTCCGAAAATAGTAACTTTGACAAAGATAAACAAATGAAGAAATTCAAAAGCCATATAACTGTGCTCTCAGGCCCTTTAGTTTGATTTATGTGATTAGGGCTACCTGCTTAAAGGGAGGATGCCTTCGTGGAGGACTTTCTAAAGGCAGCTGGCTCGTAACCACATTACGTATTAGGAAAACCACGAAAATGCCAGTGCAGCCAGCCCGTTCTCGAGTTTCGCACCTCGGACTGAACTACCAGTGTTCAGTGACATTACCGCTCGGCCACTAGTGGACCCTCAGGCTTTTTAACTGAGGTTCGCAAACCGCATGTCGTTCTTTAACCACAAAATTGCGGTTCGTTTCCAGCAAGGAATAGTTTTATTTTTGAAATATAACTTCGATTTGAAACAATCACAGAACGATACACTTCGTTATCAATGAAAAATTTAATTACTTAAATAACATTTTGTGCATAATAATTTAATCGATTTAAAATTGACTGCCATACATTATTCATCAATGAAATAAACGAAATGTCCAAAAATTCCGTTTCTGGGAATTATTACCGTAGCATGTTCGTCTTAGAGTACATAAGGATATTCGGGACAGCACAAAAGGCAAATTAATTTAACACGTTGACTGCTGACACGCGTAAGGGTTAATTGCATGAGCGGACTACAGTAATTTTATTAGTCTAATGCCTTTCAAAAAGTTCCAAAATTTCAGTACTTTATCTTTAGTTGTGTGACAAATATCATTGCAGTCGTAAACATACCAAAAAAAAAGTAAACGTTACTTACTACATTATAGAAAAACATGTAACTATTATTTTCAAAACCAGAATTTTAATTACTTAGTTCATGCATATGCTATATATATGTGCATATGCTACACATTCATGTATAGACCATCATCTTCATGTATATTCAGGTTATAATCAGCGAGAAATATATAGATAACATTTGTGTTAGATCATTTCAAATCTCAAACGTAAATATATTTTTAAATCATAAGTTTGAAAGAAAAATTGCAGGTAATTATAGGAAGTAACAGGGTATGTTATACCAATTTTATTTATTTTTTATTTACAACTTTACTTATTTGAACAATACTTTGTGCTATCCAGAACACTGCAGTACATACTCACATATTTTGAACAACATTTTATGAGAAAATAAAATGAATATCATTACTAAGCCTTTAGGATTTTGCACATTTTTTGCGAGTAATAAAATATATATTTATGAAATTATATACGTTTTTAATCTAGAACCAATTTAAGTAGAGTTATTTAGAGGCGGAAGAAATTTACATTCCCATATAAAACTGCGGAAAAGGTGCCCACCAGTGGTACATCGGCTACAAACGTGAGCGTTGCTCTGACCCACCAATTAATCTCGAGGCTCCAAAAACAAACCTATCATGATCCACTGGTGCTCACGTGGTAGTTAAATTGTTAAAAATAGTGGTTACGGATTTCATATTTATTTGGCTATTTATTTAGAATTGTAATTAAAATTGCTTTATATTTCCCGTGCAACGCAGACGATTTTTGAAGAGAAAGCTACGTCAAAATAAATAAATAAATAAAAATAAAAGAGTGCTTGAATTTAATGTTTAATAAATAAATATCTCGTAATTACTGTTGTCATCCAGAAAAATCTAAAAAAAATCGAGATTGTTCTAATGATAATTAAGAAGCTTATAAAAGCCGCATTGTGTGTGTGTGGTGCTCACGAAAGTCCGGTACGCATATAAGCATTCTGTACCGCGCCACGCGCATAGGGAAAAATCAGTACTTCCGATTGGACATACTTTCAGATGACATCATTTTCTGTTGACGTAATGACGTTTAGGCGGGGTTTGTTTTCGCTGAATAACGTGACACAGAAGAGTGAAAATTATCTCGTGTTTTTTTTTTTTTTTTTTTAATGGCTTCCCTTTTCATGGAATAATAAAATTATAAAATCTTTGTTAATATCAGATGCGATCTTATATTAAGTGCTTTGCTTAGATTATATAAGTAGGTGAATGAATTTAGTGCGAAAACCAAAACAGGACGATCTCGATCCAACTGTAAAGGCAAAGTGTGATAGTAAGTATATTATTACTATTGCAATTTTGTTGCATTCTGTTTCTTTCATATTGCAGAAAAAATTTCTTTTGCAATTATTATGTTATTTCTATGTTAATGTCCATGTCATTCTAATATATCTGTTGCTTTAACTGAAGGAAAAATGTGCATTCAGTACTGTCGCTGAATTTAATACACGTGTACAAGAAAAGAAACTTTCTTCTCTGACAAACACTATTTTTATGCAAAGGTACAAACAAATGTTACACATTAAAAAATGGGCAATAAAGTAATATTATTCAATTTAAAACGTATCTCTATTCTTAATCTATATTAGTCTGACTTCAAAAATAAATTTTACTTTTTCAGACTGATTATAAATATTGTGAATTTGTTGTGTACTTGTGTAATGTTAGCTCCCAATGTCCTTTTTGCTATTTCCGAAAATTAACTTGTCTCATGCTTTCGCAGATTGCATCATCAGATAATAGATATACAATGAACACGAAATAATTAATTAATAATCACAACACCATTAATATGAAGAGCTCTAAATTAAAAATACATTTATTAAAAATCTCTGCACTTAATACACATTTGCGGAGTTAGCACAAGAAGAAATAATACCTTTTTCTCTCTAGGAAAAGCAATCACTACATTTTTTATATTAAATTAGCAACACTACAATGTTGTAAAAGGTGTAATCTCATAGCAACAGAAATATAACGCACGTAATAATCTTTTCGGTACTGCTATCAAAATGCAAACAAATGGTATGGAGATGTACCCTCGAACCCAAGCAAAGTCAAGGCTTTCCTAAGCGTAGAGGAAATGATGTCATCAGAAGCCATATCCAATCGCGAGGACGGATTTTTCCCTGTGTGCGTGGTGCGGTACAGAATGCTTATATGCGTCCGGTACCACCCGTTTAACTGGCGAATGGCTGTAGTCATAAACGTGGTGTCCAGATATAGTAAAGTGGCTATGTGTTAATAGATGAGATGGCTTTTAGCTCCACCTGGTGGAAAACAGGGGAGTTAGTGTCCGTATCTTGAAAACGATACGCCATAGGAAGAAAACGTGAATTACAAAGTTGTAGAGCATCGTCGATTTAGTACGAAAAGACACCTCGTAGATATGAATATTAAGAAAAGAACGTTTTAAAAGGGAATTTGTTTCTTCGCGATTTCCAAAACTGTGACAGCACAAAACGATCTTAGAAAGAAAAAAACAACTAGTTATCACAAGCTACCTTTATTTTAGATGTCTCAGATTTCTCTCCATCAGGTGAAATGTACATCTGGACCCTTGTTAGAACTTCATGTTGTACATTGTAGCCTAACGGGTAACACGTTTGCACAAGCATCTGTAATATGTCGTTGATGGCCCTGCAGTGTTTGTGGAGGAGTCGCATACGCCTATCTGTTTGCGGTATCCGCACAGGAAAAAGTCTATTGGAGCCCGGTCAGATGAATGAGGAGGTCACTCTTCGAAACCACAGTACCCGATTATTCGTTCTCCGAATTCCTCCATCAGGTACTGCTTCACTTGCGACGTCACGTTGGAACCATCTATTCAGGAGTTGAAGCAACGGCAGATTCTCATTAAAATCGGGCATTATGTCTTGCAGAAGTTCTAAATATTGTGCGGCTGTTAATGTATCCTGGTAAATTTAGGTATTAGCCTTTTATTATAAATTCCACACCAAACATTAATCGAAAACCGTATTTTATGTCAAACAACAGCAGAACATGATGGATTTTCCAGTGCCCAGTAATGGGTGTTCTGCCTATTGTACACTTCATTCCGCGAAAAGCATGCCTCATCTGTCCACACTATACCTGCCAAAAATGTTGGCTGGACCTCTATCTGGTTCATGAACAAGTTTCACCATGCGAAACGTCTCTCGGCATCCCCGTCCAGAAATGGCTGACTAGGTGTTGGTCGGTATGGATGAGCGCCTAATTCATTTAGGATTCTCCAAAAGCGACTTTTTGAGGGGCCACCATTTTCACTTATCGCTCTTGTGCTGCTGTTTGGATGTGTGAGGCCTACCAACATTAGCTGGTCTGCTGGATCGAAGTCGGCTAGCCGAGCAGCCTATCTCCCTTAAACGTTTCACAACGTGTAGGATGGTTTTATATGAAGGATGGCTGGCCTGCAGAGAAACGTTGCCGATGCAACTGCTCTGTCGATCGTGCCTTCGTTCAAGTTTTGTGACGTCACAGTTTCGGAAATCGCGAAGAAACAAATGTGCGTTTTCAGCGTTCTGTTTTTACCATTCGTATCCACAAAGTGTCTATTCGTACTAAATCGACGATGCTCTACAACTTTGTAATTCACTTTTTCTTACTATCTCGCATCATTTTCGAGATAGGGAGGTTAACTTCGCCGTTTTTCACCAGGTGGCGCTGTAAGCTATCCCATCAAGTAGCGCTATTAGACACTTTACCATACCTAGACACCAATTTTATGAATATAGCTGCAGTCCTTCGGCAGTTAAACGGGTGGTACCGGACTTTAGTGGTCATCCTGTATATTTAATAATTTAGGAAACTGGGCAGAGGGCACTGCCTAGTTTTAATCATGGCCAGTGGTTGTAGATGGTGTTGATATACAGAATGTGTATTGCTAGTAGAAGGATAGGATTTGAAGACAAACCTAACTATAGGTACAACACATTTTATTTCTATACAAACTCATTCTTGAGATCAATATTCTGATTCACACATCATCATGAGCGTAATCTGCACTCCATATTTTTAGACGTTTAATACATCTTAACATATAACAGAAGTGTGGGAGAGAGTTAAAAATGTTTTGGTTTCAAATGAAATCTTAATAACTGATAGGCTAAAAGGTATCTGCACTGAAGTGTTACGTAAGATCGTACGACACAGATTAATTTCAAATGACACAGTCTAGTTTGATATATTATAAATAGTTACTACTTCTAAGCAGAAAGTGGAAATGCCCAAATTAAAATGAAGGATAAAAAGATGTATTACCAATCCAAAACTTCTTTAGAGCAGAAGTTTGTTTTACATATGTTTAACTTACACACACATACACACACACATACAGAGAGAAATTAAAACTAAGAAATTAAGAACTTATTTTGCACAAAGATCAAAGAAGTGAAATTCATTATCAATAAATTTCAAAATATCCTATAAATATACAAAACAAGAATTAAAAAATGTAAAATTAAAACCTAAAAATTATAAAAACCTGAAAATATATGCCGAAACCAGAAAAATAAATAAAGAAGAGGAACTCAATTCAAATGTGATGTAACGCTGTCAAGAGGAGGAACAACAGACTCAATTACAATCCCTTTTCCACTAAAAACCCTTGCGTTTCTGTATTCAAAACTAACTGGTGAGCTATTCTAAAGTTTTTTTTAATTAATTACAGTTTATCTGAAAATTTCGAAGCTTTCCTCGACGTAAGGTAAATTCAATCTCAAATCAAGTAAAAGAACAAAATTAGACCTTTCTTACTGAATTTAAAATTAAATAAAAAGTAAACCAGGAACAGGAATAAAAATTTACTTAAAGGAGATTAAAAAGTTGTGATACTATATATATATGTAATAATCGTACTTTTGGCTGTGATGAAAACAATACACACATATATATATATATATTTCTAAATGCGTGATTTTAATTTAATGCACTAGAAAATAAAATACAATTTTAGAAAATTAAAAACATTTTAGCGCATTTAATAAAAACCTGGTATAAAAGTTTTTTTTTTTTTTTTAAAAAAATTTTTTTTTTTAAAGACACGAATTTTATTTATTACTTAGTAAAGAAGCATATAGCAAAAGTATAAAATTCACTTGTTTTGTGGCTCATTTTATAAAAATCAAAATTATTTTTTTCGCTTTTTTCAAGTATAGAATATAATGAATGACTGAAGGAAAAATAGAAGGAGGAGAAATATTTCCAAAAACCTAATAGCCAGTGATCAAGGGTTAAGAAGAATTTATCTGAAATAAGATCCTTGTAACTTCTCAGACTGGAAAAGATTACTAAATGAAAGTTATTGGCCCTATTAAAAGGAATGCGGTGGAAGAAATGAGGGGTATTATCGTTATATAGAAATACTAACAAGGCACAAGTGTATTGGAAGCGTTTAAAAGCGGTTTGACTCCGCAAACAATCCTTTGAAGTAGAGGGGAGAACTCTACTCTAAAGAAGTAAGTAAACGATACCAATTGATGGCAACGGAAAGAAAATAAACAAAACGATTCGAAAATTTCGAGTAGTGAAGTGGTAGAACACAAGCACAACAGTCATCAGATTATTTTCCCGAGATCTCTTAGATAGCTGGAGTTTTAGTTAGAGTAGAAGAAATATTTTATTACAAAAGTGACGTAAGTCACTCGTTATTAAGGTGATTTTTGCTCTTACAAAATATCTATCTCAAAAATTCTTCCAGTGTTGAATACAAATCTATTACCAATAGTTTCAAAATTCATAATTACTTCCTTGCACGAAGTAAAGAAGTACTATAATCGCGGAAAATTTTGGGTATCATATTTCAAAGAATATATCCATTTTGACCGCTCTTGAATCTATCTGAATGATGTTTTCGTGAGACATCTGTACGTACGGACAGAATAAAGGACTTGTTTTTTTTAAAAAAAAACTGGTTGAAAAATAGATTTTAGCTTTAAGACTGTGTTGCTGATTGTTTCAGCGTGTTTGTCGTAGTTTTTTTGACGATTGTAAACGTGGCTTTGGAACTGTCGTGTGTAATAAAGTGAGTCAATTGTGTTTTGATTCTTCATCGAGTTTACCTACAATTACTCCAAATCCACGAACCCGTAGAACGCAGCAATGCGTTTCGAATTTATTCATAAAACTCGGCGATATAAAAGAAGTTTGTTGCCACTAGCAAAACGCAGCATATCTGTCTTTCGAATTTATTCATAAAACTCGGCAATATAAAAGAAGTTTGTTGCCACTAGCAAAGTGCAGCATATCTGTCTTTCGAATTTAATAAACAAACTCTGTGATTTAAAATAAAAGTGTTTGCCACTGTCCGAATCAAAATTATTGTGTTACGGTTTAGCAAAGCGTAAAATGTTTCAGATTTATTCAGTCATTAATTAACAAACTAAGAACTTTAAAAGCAATAAACGCATATTCATTTCAGTTATTATTAATAACTGATTGAAGGTATGAAATGGCAGATTTTTGTTTGTAATTTGTTATTCCTACAAATCTGCAGTTTTATTTCGATCTTGATGAAATTTTGAAGACCTGATCTTCATAACAAAAGGAATATCACTGTCTATAAAAGATTTCGGGGCATACCCCGGAATTCACCCCACTGGATCCACTCTCAGGGCAAAATAAATATTTCTACATAGTTTCAATTTTGAAATCATGTCATCCATATTAGGTTCATGTCACCGTTGTTTCGTTCCCGCTATCAGATCTTCATAAATTCTTCAGATGGCGCCGAGTTCTTATTTTCTGAGAAAATGCATAGCCGATAAAAAAGCAAGTATTCGTTGTTTATAAAACAGTCAGATGGTGCTATGTTATATAGTTATCTCTTTAAAATATTGTTGAACCTTTAGAGTAGAACTTAAATGCTCTCTCTGTCAGCTTTTCGCGAATACTTCGAAACGGGATTTCGAAAAACGTACCTCCATCCCTCTAAACGAAGCCTCTTCGCTCTGTCTAAAACCCAAGTAATGTCGGGTATTTCAGTTGGTAAAGCAAATAAAACTACTCTTAATTTCTGAGTGTTTGATTTTTTAAAGCGCTGCTGCCAAAAATTTTAATTTGTGCTTAAATTAGACAAAAATCGAGACATAACTTGATAAAGTCATAATTTGATCTTTCAAATTATGACTACAGTCATTTAACCAAATTAGCAGATTAAAAATATCGAAAGTACCTACTTAGTAATTAATAGCTTTACTTGACTTTTTATATACCTTACTGATGGATGCATTTAACTAATAATTTATAATTTATCTAATTAGTTTTATCTAATTAGCTTTCTAAGTAATGTTTCACAATTACTTCTATGAATAACTGATGTTTTTAATGCTGTATATTATGTTCTTGTATACAAAATAATTATTCATGTGTTTTCAACAACATTTCGAGCTTTTATTCAATTTCTATTATATTAAAAAAAAATCTACATTTTTGAAACAGTAAGAATACTTTAAAAAGAAACTTAAATTTTTGAAGTCTAAAATACCATTTGTTTCTGTTACTTAAAAAGATAAAAGGAAGAAAAAGAAAAGCTTTCTGTACGTAAAATAAACACTGAGCAGATTTTTTTCGTTTTATTCGAAAAACTTCAACTTGTTTCAGGTTCAATTTCAGTAAAGTGTCTTCTAAATTCCCGTAAAGTAGTGTTCCGTTCTTCATTTATTTTTTTCTTCTTTTCTCTTATCATGTTGTTTGTCACTCAGTATTCCTCTGTCTCCCTTATTCTTTTCTTTTGTTTTTTCTTGTTATTTCTCAAGAGTATAAGTGTTGCAGCCTCTGTTTTCCAGTTCACATCCATTTAAATTAAGCCCGGCGAGTCTAAGGCTACAAATTTAGATCAAATTTTAATTGCCTCTCCAAAAAAGGTGTTTTCTATTTGAGAACATTTACAGTCTAATAAATTAAATCTTGTCCAAATGTTCGATTATTTGCATGAAAGGATAGCCCTCGTTTCACCAGCTACGCTATTAATTAAAAGTATCTGATCACGTGTAAGGAATATTTCTATTATTTTAAAACTTTTAAAAAAATTTATTTAATTAATAACGCTTAAAAAAAGCTGGAAAAATACAAATAAATATCTTATTTAAGAGATACTTTATGATTTGTATTTAATAAAAAACTAAATTTTTAGCCGCCATTACGTACCGAGGTAGGTAATGAGTAACATTGAAATCATGTTTTATTAATTAAAACATTGTAAAATTTATGATTTATCTATATTTTATATTATGTCATTTATAAATGCATTATCAGTTGCATCATATAATGAATAATTATTTCAGTTAGATATATGGCAAAAATTGTAAAATAAAGTCATAAATCATTAAGAAGTGCGTGTATTGCTTTTAATACTCAGTTTTTGTTTGATACGCAACTGCACTTATAATTTAAAAAAATAATTACTGATTATGCCACGTCGAAAGAAAATAATATGAGAACGGTACTTTGGTATTGTCGCAGCCACCTTGCTAGAAGTCACCAAATTTTCAGAAGTCGCCAAACTGTGGCAACTATGCGCATAACAATTCTTCAGGTAACCATATCGATATCTGTAAGCTTAAATAAGCAGTGTCGCTATTTTCGTACTTGCTGTTTTGGTTGTATTGGCAACAAAGGCAAATTGCGATATTTTTGGTCTTCAGCTGAATTTTGAAATATGCGTTTATGGGATTTCCCTGCAAATGAAGAAAGTTTCTGCAGCAAAAAAAAGGAATGTAATATTTTGCCATAAAGGCGCAAACGTTCAGATTCTCATTTGATGATATTGTATTTTGGAAAACAACCTTTTTGGAAATGCAAAGCGTAAAAGTGTAACGAACACGTGAACATTCAAAGCGGTGATTGGTTCAAAAATACCATCTGCCATTTACTACAGCAGTCAGATTTATATGCCTCTGGAATAAGAAATTAAAGAATATTAACGAATTGCTTTGAATCTATTCTTAAAGCGATCTCTGCGAAATTTTCACCGGAAGAAAAGAAACAAAAACCTATGTATAGGTAGTTTTGCAAAATGCTTTCCGGTATAATTATCGAACTAAAAATATGTACCTAATAACATGCATGCTATCAAATAAATAACTTTCTCTGATTTGAAATTACCATTCTCTTTCTTCTTAAAAAAATCGCCAAATTGCGCCAAGATAGTTGCCACAATGCCAAAGCATCTTTAAAACTAACTGCGAAGGCCGTGTGAAAATAAAAACCAAACGAAAGAAAATTTTCAAAAATAAATTTCATTTTCAGATTCTACATATATTTCTCCATTTTTGAACATAGTTGCCAAGTTTGTTTAAACATTTATCGTACCTTAGAACTAGATTTTGAATACCCAGAAACTTGCCCCCTGCTCCTATAACCAAAAGGCCACGGCCGTTTTCACATCCTAGACTAGAAACTTGAGGACATTCGTGCCAAACAGTGCTTATGGTAAAGCGTCTGTTCTCGAGAATTTTCGCTTCAACTGAAGGTACCATATAGTCTGTAATCACAGATGGGCGACCGGAGCGGAACTCATCATGGACGTTGTCGCTGGTAGCTTTGAAGTCTCTGACCCATTTACGCATTTTGCCTTCACTCATGGCAGTAGTTCCGTAAACTTTACAAATCTGCCAGTGAATGTCTGCAGTAGACTGGTTTTTTGCCGCAAAAAAAAAAAAAAAAAAAAAAAAAAAAAAAAAAAAAAAAAAAAAAGTATCACTGACCGTGATACGTTTTTTAACCTGTACCTGTACCTGTACGGTCTCTTCTGTATTATTAAAATGTTCAAGATTATCGAATCACCGGCCCTGAATTTTGTGTCAATCACAGCAGTATTTGTTGATTGTTTTGCATTTTACATCTTCGTCCTTAACTTTTGGAAGTGAGTGTATTATTTGCCTTGCAGTCATGTGCTGGCAATTTTGACATCATACCAACTGAAATGATCTAGTTGCATTATCAGGAACAAAAAAAAAGCAGAAACTCCCTGAGAAATGCAGGGAAAATTAGTGTTAACAGAGACTAATATTTATTTCTATGCAATTCATAACATCTATTTATTCATGACTTTATCTTCAGCAACAGTTTCGAAACTATGTTTCTTTCTACAATTGACTCAAATCATTTTTACCAAAAATTGTTAGTATTTGATCAGTAATTGGTTTGTGGGGTACTTCAGCACCCTTAACCTGGACCTCTTATCTCCATTCTCCTTTTAGTATCTGAAATCGTTGACATTCCTAGCAGGATATAGCTTGACTACGAAAATAAATAAAAATAAAAACGAAGAGAAAATATTTTTTTCTTTATTGGCTTGTTTATTTCTTAGATTCTTCTTTTTACTCCATAAATAAATAGGCCCTAAAGGAATTGGATTGAATTTACTTTAGCTGAAAAACAACAGAGTCTATATTTAAAAGAAAAGAAAAATTTCAATTTTTTCTTTTTGTTTCTGGACCTTTTTCAAATAGAATTATTTCAAAGCTGTTTGTTTCAAGTTAAAATAGTTGCAAACCAAGCTGAATTTTAATTTTAAAAGAGGGTTTTAATTTATCCTGAAATGCTCTGCATTTCGGGGAATCCTGATATCGGTCCCCCTTCTTCAAGGAATAAAAAATTCTTAAGTATTTTTTATGGAAGTATATTTTGCTCGACTTTATTATTGTTCAGTTTCAACGACTGCTATGTATTGAACGATACTTAAGTATTATCGCAACCACTTTAGTAGAAGTAGCCAAATTTTCAGAATGTGCCAAAACTGGCAACCATGCGCATAACCATTCTCCAGGCAACCTTACTTATAACAATCGTTTAGTCAAGCAAAGTCACTATTTTCGTATGCATTTTTTTTGTTGTTTTCTGAGCCAGTTTCCCTTAAAATGTCCTCCACATAGGCATTTAAACTTTATTTTCGTCTAAATACGGCAGGTATTTTTTGTTAGCATTTGTTTTTATCATAAGAAATGGTGTTATAATTTATTTTTACCATAAGAAAATAGGATATTAAAAAAATGAAATTAGTTTGGAGGAAATGGGAACTGTTTTTGTCACACATTACAGAATTTGCTTTGAAAGTGTTTGTCGTAATGCATTTAGTTGTTTAATTACTGGTGATATGTTATCGAAGTTAATACAATTTCCGCGTTTTACATAAAGTATTTGGTCCCCCAGAAATCTGTAGAAAAGACTTTTTTTATTGCTTGTTGTGAATTCATTTATAAGGTTGCAGTGTTTTTGAAAATACTTTGGTTTTGCAATCCTGATGAAAGAGAAAATGAATCACAGGACATAAAATACCATGATTTAAATTTTTTAATCATGATCACGTAATCCGAAGTTTTCAATGTTCAACTCCATCTTTCCCGCTACGGTTTTAAAACAACAATATTTTAAATAAAGGAAGCAGAGCTATAATAGATTTTATTGCCACGCGTTTAACATTTGATAGCTTCGACAGGAGAGAAGACTGGTTGAAATCTTTCAGTTCTAAGACTAACTTCAAGTACAATGTACATAATAAGACTTTTCTGCAAAATAATAGATGTAATGCATTTAATTTTCTAAATTCGAACCCATTCATTTTAATTAAATAACCAAACTGTTATTAAATTGTACTAAGACTCATAAAGCTATACTTTAGAAATCTACATAATTTCTGAATTTAAAATAACTGACATTCAATTTCCAACTAGAAAACGATAAGTTAAATTTATTAATCCTTTACGCAAACATCATTTTCCGCCTTCCTTTTTCTCCTCTGAACGCATAGTGTTTACACTAAGCAAACACGGTGTTTAAAATTATTCATGTATTTCGCCCCTACAGGATGCAGGTCCCAGCTCACTGAAGCCATTTTTCAGCTTGTAGAAAAAATTTAGGCTGTTAATATATGTTGTTTTCATTGATTAAAATGGAATTTAATTTGTAATATTATCTTTTTTAAATTGTGTTATTTATTTGGTTACCGTTTAGATGTTAGGCCTCAAATGCCTTTCTTAAAATTTTCTATTTTACTACATATCGGTCAAATTTATGAATGCTTAGAGTAATTCAAACACTTTTTACGCTCCTAACGTAAGATCGAAATTTTAAACACATGCATCTTAATTTTTTTGAAGTATACACTTACGTTATCTTCATTTTGTATGAAGTACTTTCTCCTAAAATAAATACTGAGTTTCAATTACTTTGTTTTAACGTTTTTTAAAACTTAAGTCTCAAAAAATGTTTGGACATGATTGGGACTGCAAACAAAATGCTCGGCATTAGTTGCGACATTCTTTTGCATGAAAGTAATAGAGAATATATAAAAAAATTCTTGAATTATTCAAGAAAATTTTCTTATAAATTCTTTTATTTCTACACACTATTTTTTCATAGTTGCTTCAAAAAAGCATATGCGATTAGGGCTTTATACACTAATTATAAATTCGGGATTCGAAAGTTCGCTGAATTAGCTATTTTAAAGAAATGAACAGATTTTGATGCAACGAAACATTACCATAGCATCACAGAATGCAAAAGATGAAGAAAATGAACGCCAGACACAATCGAAATATTCTGTAGAATACAACAAAATATTCTGTAGAATACAACAAAATATTCTGTAGAATACAACAAAATATTCTGTAGAATACATCAAAATATTATGACAAATGTTAAAATAAGAATTAAAGCATAATTCTATCTACTGGGTATAATGGGATTACAAAACAAAAAAAATCTGATGTAGACAAAGCATGACTTTCTTGTACGGCCTATTAAATTATACATATTTGGGCTGCATTTCATTTAAACTTATTTCCTCGAATTTTATTACAGATACATTTCTTATTGAATTAATTCAGTTCTTACTTTTGCGGCAAGGTAAAAATACATAAAAACTCAAAACAGCTTCAATAAAAGTTGAAAATTGTAGAAAAACATAAAACGCCAAATATACACAGTCCAGTCACATTAATGTGACCACCACGTACTTTCCATGTCAGAGTTAAATAACCAATCACAGAAGGCAGGTGGCAGCACAGTGCAGTTGAGAGTATATAAAGGGTGTGTGAGGGCTTCGGAAAACATTTCAATCGTTGGCGTAATGCAGAAACGAAGCGATTTATCCGACTTCCAAAAGGGCATGATCATTGGCTTTCGGGCCAAGGGTGGAAGCATTTCCGAAACGGCTGAGTTTGTGAACTGTTCGCGTGCCGCCGTGGTAAAAGTGTACCGTGCATGGCAAAATGGGACTGTCCAAAATCAGCGACGTGGCAAATGTGGTGCACCACGGGCCATAGATGACAGAGGCGAACGACGGTTGCGGAGATGCGTTC
>KK121177.1:359409-370475 GCA_000611955.2 Stegodyphus mimosarum
AAGTAAATGACGAGCAGGAATTTTAACGTCGTAGAAGTGTTGATCTATAACGAATAGGAAATTGGAGGCGAAGGCAGATTAAATCTTCATTTTTTATTTCCGCTTGTTGTGGCCACAATCAACTTGGCACATGAAATGTGCCTATTCCAAAATAGCTCACATTTTAGGTTAATTTTCAGTAAGAAAGAAGAAAGATATATATATATATATTGGTGCAGCCGATTTGAAAGAAAAAGAGAGATGCACAACTACATGTTATAACAGTCCTATATACAAAATTTCAAGTAATTCGTCTTTGAATTATGTGAGATACATACATACGTACAGACGACACAAAAAATTCTTAACTGAATCTATTTTTTAAATCCATTTAATAATCTGTTTTGGGTAAAAGAGTCCTTTAGTCTGCCCTTGCGTGCAGATGTCACGCAAGAACATCGTTAAATTTCATGCATTCTATTGCAGACAAAATGGATATTTTCGTTAAAATATGATACCCGAAAGTTTTTCGTAATTACAGTACTTCCTTTACTTCGTACACGGAAGTAAAAAATCTACGTTAGTGAAGGGATAAATATTTTTAGTTTCAAAAATATATGAGAAACGATAATTCTGAACGTCTGAATAAGATCTTTTTTTCTGATAAAAACTAACTGAACACCTATACTGCGAATATCTAATTTATTGCATAGAAAAGATCCAGAAGATTATTACAAAATAAGAACTGAACTCTAACAGTAGAAGAAGTATTATAATCAAGGCTGCATATTCCACATTGAAACCGTAATCATAACGCTACCGATAGCACGTAATTGATGACTACAAACATTCTAATATTTATAAGTGAATTTTTGAATGATCAGTACAAGAACTTAGCTTTTAAAATAATTTCATATTTACCAAGAAAGGGATTCTAAGCAGATAGCTAGGATTATTTAGCATACTGTTAGGATTTGTTGCAATTTAATTGCTCTAAATAATTCCTTTGAGATGTTCATTGGAGTTTCCATATCCTATCGAACATATTTGGAATGAAACAGAGCATAAAATTCCTGCAAGGGAGTAATTCTATTAATAACAAACGAAACTGTAAAGAAAATAAAGCAAAATTATAAAATAATAAAAAATAAATAACGAGCAAATTTAGGCCAAAAGTGTGACAAAGTCTAGCAGAATCTATGCCAAGAAGCTCAAAGAATTTTTAAGTAGCACTAATAATCTAAAAAATGTCATTAAAATTTTAAAGTACGTTTTCTATTTTCATTTTGGGGAAAGAGCCCTATTGCCTTTATAAACATAATTCTGTGCATTAATATGAAGCTTGCAAGGGAAATTTAGATTGTTTTTAGAAGTTTATAACGGACCTGTTTGTCTCAAAAAGATAGCGCGACTAAATTGCTTAATGGTGGATCATAAGTCAATTGTTCCAGTTTAAGGAATGAATCAAATAAGATAAATCTAACGACTACATCACGTGATCGCAAGATAAATCTAGCGACTACATCAATTTTGATCACGTGATACCTTTTAGTGAAAATGTTCTAAATTAAAATTTCATAAGCATAATGAAAGAGCAAGAGTTATTGAAAATACAAATTATTTTTCTCAGCTAATTGAGTCAAACAGCGTTCATGCAATCTTTCTTAAAAACCTTGTATAAGTGAAAAATGCTTACATACATTTCAACGAATAATACGATTGGAAAACATGCATCTAATTTCTTATTAAAACAGTTCCTTTCTTAGACGCATTTTCTTCTGCTTTTTCGTCGCTCTAGATGTCAACAAACCTTCCAGATGCTTCGTTTTCCTCTGATTGCGCTTTTGGTATCCTGTTAGGTTCGGCAGAATCACCGTAATTTGACATATGATTGGAAAAATCTCGCGTGCATTTGACACCATGAACAGCTGTCCGCATTTCATGAATGCAGCGAAAACCTTGCCGGTGACCACACGTAACTGCAGTGATCGTGAACTGTACACCTGCTCTCACCACTCATTTCGGTGCCTTAAACCAGACTGGCAATGTTATCTTTGTTTTGGCGACTGAATATTAATTTTAAAATATAATGCGTTTAATCAGGCGGCTAATATCAAGTGGACCCAAAGGAACCAAACCATTTATTTGTGTCGTTATAACACTGGAAGGATGAATGCAATCAAATCCTTTTTACTTCTTTGTATGAAGTAAAAAGGAAGTATTGTAATCGCGAAAAATTTCGGTTATCACATTTAAAGGAAAATTTCCATTTTGACCGCTATCAAATGCAATTTAACGATGTTTTTGCGTGACATCCATACGTAAGGACAGAATAAAAGACTCTTTTTCCCCCAAAAATTATAAAACTAATTTAAATAGATTCTGAAGAGATTTTTTCGTGGCGTCTGTGTGTACGTACGTACGTATGTATGTATGTATCTCACATAGTTCAAATACGAGTGGCCTCAGAACATTGAAATTTTGCATATAGGACTGCTATAACATGTAGATGTGCATCTCCTATTTTGGTTGCAGTCGGCGGCATCAAAAGTGAGTAACAGAGTGGATATATATATAAGAATAAAGAAACTGAACTCACTGAGCCGAGTAACAGAGTGGATATATTACTCGGCTCAGTGAGCTCAGTTTCTTTATTCTTATATGTTGGTAAATTGAGCATTTTTTACTTTAACAAATGACTGAATTATGTTGTCCTTATCTTCCGGTTTTGGTTTTTATGGTCCGGTTAAGGTTTTTAGTTAACTTGCATGTTATAGTCGTGGAATTATCAACAATTTAAAAGTTATTTAAGGGCGGATAAGCCTAATGTTTTTGTCCATAGTAGCCATATTTGTTTATATTTGAAACTTACCAGAATAGCGGATTTGTTGCCAATCTAGGGAAAATAAGCTTCGTAACAACAAAGATAATGCCTTCTTTTATTATTGCGAAATAAACCATGCTTAGTCAATTAGTGAGGAAATAAGTGTTTAGGATTTACTTCGTGATTTTTAACATAGATATTTTGAGTTTTTATGTATTTTTGCTACGTCGCGAAGGAAGAACTGAATTAATTGAATGAAAAATACTGAATCGTCTGTGAAAAACTGTTTCTTTTTTTCTTTGCTTGTTTAATTTCTTTTATACATCCTTTTAGATTTATTATAGTATTTGAATAGAACAGGGGTGACCAAACTTCAAGACGATGGGAGCCCCATGATAGATTTTATGAACGTTCGAGAGCCGCAAGTCCAATTTCATATCGATTCAAAAATAATGAGAGAGGTTTTGAACATAAAGAAACTTTTGAAGAAAATTAATGTATATATGATTACATATAAATATGAATAAATACATCTTACATCTTTTGTTTTGTGTTCAGAAAATTTAAGCCCCAAGAAAATAAAAATTTGTAACGCTTGTGCTGAGCAACTTCAGGTAGAGAAACCAAATATTTTTTTATGATTTCCTTTATAGTTCTCCGTTTATAATTATTGTTGTTTTATTTTATTAGAAGTAAAAGGAATCGGGAGCATATTCATTGGTCTACAATTACATTTAAAAATGTTATTTGAGTAAATTACAAATCATTATTTAAAAGAAAACTGAGTGATTTGTTTTTAAATAATTCACGAGCAGTCTTTTAGAAAGTGTAAATTAAATGATACACGTCAACTTGCACTGCACAGAAACTGTTATTCGAGAAAAAATATTTATTTAAAAATAAGCTATTAACTTGTTTAGGCTTTTGCTTAAAAATCAATTTTGATTCTCCACGCAATTAACATAAGGGCCAAAATACTAAGATAATTCGAATTTTTGGAACCTAACCTAAGAAATTCTTAAAAACTTTTTCCTCCAAACTTTGGAATAAGTACTTTTACTGATACCCAGTATAGAAGAATTTACCAAAACAAAATATGATTACAATTTCAGTGGTACAGTATTTCAGCGTGGCATCCGACGGAATCTGCAGAATTTTCTAGTAATCTGTACAGTGCACATCATTGGAAATTCTCGAAACTATCTCCTGAATTGTCTTTATAATTCTGAAAGAGGTAACAAAATTGATGGTCATCATTGAAAATTCTCGAAACCATCTCTTGAATCGTTACGATAATTCTGGACATACATAACCCATTGCTAATAGATCTAGGTTCATGCCGGGTTATATAAACACTTCGTCGAGCTGATATTCCATCTTTCTACTAGCTGAACTCTTCAACCTAGCTGTTTAAGAGTTGTTTTTCAAATACACGGCAAATCAAAATTAATGTTACAGAAAGAAAACATCATTGCCACTACTATAATGAATTTATTTCACAAATATAGTTATAATATGAAAGCGTAACTCTTCATATTTCTATGGACATGCGCAGATGTTCAATGTGGAGACCTTTCGTTACACGGCAGACGTCTGCACAATAGTTTAGTTTCAAAGCTCTTGCCGAATAAGTGTACGGATCCGTTAGACACCTAAAAGCGGTCAAATGACTTGCGAATCATCTTGAATTTCTGAGTTAATAAATTATTGTTAGCCGAACAGTTACATAGTACAACTTTCCACTGGGTTACCTAACCTGTGTACAGAAAATAAATCTCAAACTGAGTTTGAGCAAAAGGTTTGCTGGGTAATGTCCCCCTGCGACGGGCTCGCCTGAGCGACTGGTGGGTAGCAAATTGACGACCAGTGGCGTCCCAAATTGAGCGCGTTGCGCCGACCCCTCAAGGTTCCGGGAAAGAGGTTGAACCTCGGCCTCGGTTCTGCGGGGGGAAGGACCCGATTAAGTTTGCGGAAGGTGGAAGCCAATATGTTGTTGTAAGCAGAAGGTATTTTAGAAAAAATAATCAGACTTTAAAAATAAACCTTTACGAGAGGAAAATTTCACAACTTTGTACAACTGCTTGATCGAACGTTTTTTCAACTTCTCGTTTGGCTACTAAGATTTTATGAAGGATGTGTCAGATGCCCGATAATTAGAAGACAAAAAATATCAATATATTAAAAAAAAGGGTAATGCTGGCAACAGAGTCTGGACAGCTGAAGAGCGGCAGTACTAAAGGTTGAAAATTTTAAGATATGCCGAGCAGCAAAATGCTTCTAACCTAGTGCGAGGTAGAAAGAAAGAAGGTCATAAAACAAGAAATCGAAAATTACAGAAAATATCTCAAGCTAAATACATTTCACCAATATCAATAAGCTGATTTTGACAGAAACTTTGGAAAAGAGAGATATTTGTACTCTGTTGATCCCTCATTGCTTGATAAAACGTTATTGATATGAAGATTTGATGATTAAAGTAAAAGATCTCTACCTGGAATAACAATCTTTGATAAAATGGGAATTAAACATTTCCACTAAAATTTAAATCTTTGTTAAACCAGTGATTCTTCTCACGACTCCAAATATTTAAGCATCTACAACCATTGGTGAAATAAATTATGATCTCTGCCCAGGATTACCAAAGAATTATTACGAAAGATAAAGTTTCATGTGTTTATTAAGCATATTATTATGAATGGTTGCAAAATCTGAGAAACAATTGTATACAAATGCCTAACTTGGATAGGGATAGGAAATTAATTTTGAAAGAGTTCGCCAGAAAATGGAGACAACCAAGTAAGAGGCTGAAGGAAAATCCTCGTAAAATTCTTTCACAGATTAAAAAGAGTTCTATGTGGATTGCAAGACGACACAGGTTTCTTCAGCAGTTACTCATGCCATTCAAGGACTGAATAAAAGTAGTACCCTACAACGAATAGAAAATCTTCCAGGTGTATCAAAATTTTTGTGTACAATGGGGTCATAATAGAAATGTAAGAAGATACTGCCTGAAGTAAAATTGAGAGAAAAAATATTAGGTAGAATAATTAAATAAAAATATTAGCATTGCGTTCTAGATTATCTTCATACGTATTTCGATGACCATTACCTATTCAAAAAGTAACATAATCGGAATAGTAATTACCAGAAATGGAATTATTGTAATTTTAGGTATATGTTGCTCTAGCAATAAGCCAGCAGTAGACAGTTTGAAATCTATCAGATTTTTACATACATAATATCAGAAATTAAATTAGCGATAAATAAAGAAACGTGGCACTGCATGATTTCTATTTCAAATTCCATTTGTGTTAAAAAATTAAACTTATTTATTCAAAATCAGTTGCATTTCAGATGACGTAGGATCGCAAGTAGCTCACGAGCCGCGGTTAAGGTGTCGGAGAGCCGCGGTATGGCCATGTGTGGAATAGAACATGTGGCAACAATTAGATAATTCTTCAGGTAATATAATTTTTGTGCATTCTGATTTATAAAATGTGTGGGATGTAACGTTGTTAAGTGAAACTAGTGACAGTGTGTTGCTATGGTAACCAAATATAGTGACTTTTAAAGAGTGCGTTTACTCTTCTATTATGGTTTATGCGCTATCAACGACGTAGATTTAATTCAATCCAATGAGTTTAAATGAAATGCTAAATGCGTATAATTTAATATTCCTTACAAGGAAGTCATGTAGTGTACACATCAGGTTTTGTAAGTCGTTATATGAATAGCATCACTTCACGTTGCTTAAATGTTCCGTTTGCAACAAACGAAACATTTAGTCCAGAAAACGCGCATTAACTTGAAGGGCTTTTTAATGGAATGAGTTTCATGGTGCTGAGTAAATAGTTTACACTTCAAATTTTGAATGGTATTATCATCACCTAGGCTTTTTATTTGTTTTTTGCAATAAAGGTATAGATAATCAATTTTATCTTAAAAAGAATGAGTGTCTTTTTTACTCTGAAGTAGAACGCTTAAATTCACATGCGTTTCTTGGGAAGTTCCGCTAGTGTACAGGGGCCTTTACTTTTCACGCATGTAAATTCCTGGTTCGTATAATTTGGTTCGTGTCTTTTGTAACTTTTTCAGAGGAGATTCTCCCCTTTAATGTCACCCTAAATTTGTACCTTTATTTTATTTACATTCTTTTGCAATAAAACCATTCAGTGCCCAAGTCCAAAGACAGCATTTATAGAGAGCTGCCTTTTAAACAACGAAATCTAGGTCTTTTTCTCTTATTAATGTCTGTGGAATTCGCGCCCACCAGGAATAATTGGTTTAAATCTTTAAATACTCATAATTCGAATAAACTGTCTGCATAGGTGATTCTCAAAATTTCCCCAATACCAATAAGAGTTAGTTTTCTTTAAAAAGCCCTCCACGATAGTCTGCCTGCCCGTATATAGATAGCCGTAATATGCTTTGCCTTACTAAAATAAGCTAACCTAAGATCCGCGAAAGTTCTTATTATTAGGCTTATCGATTGTCTTAATTGACCTTCAAAGAAGGTGTATTATTTTTAGTTAATTTGTAAACACATCCTGGTAAAATAAAATCTGATGTCTTGGAAGCTGATGGCTAACGAAAGAAAAGAATCTAAAAGCAGCTTTACTAATCACGGAATAGAAGAATAGAAAATACTGCCAACGCATAAATATGAAACCTTAAATTTATCTCTCACGTATCCTGTCGCATAGAGATCTCGCATTGTTGCCATTCTGCAAAGTATGAAATCTTTACCGTTTATATTTAATCGTCTTTAATCTTGTTTTAAAAACTAAGAGATTCTAAAATATTAAAATCACTACGTTGTTTTTAATAAAAGATATTTCTAATCTTAATATGTTACGTAACTGGTACAGAACGTTTGTTACGAACTATGATGTTTTGCATCTTTAAAATATTTTTTTAAAATTTCGAAGCATTTAAAGAGTTATCGCTTCTTCGATGTGTATAGCTCAGTGTGAAATTTTCAAACTGTAATTTATTTTTACTTAGGATTGAATCTAAAGGAAATTTTTACTATGCCAAAAGGGCTATTAGTCTCAAAACGCAATTTTGCATTGCTTCACTTTTCATTCGAGTCTATCGCAATTCGGAAAAACGCAAGATAGTATTAGCCCAAAATGGCTGTTGCTCTTGAAATACGATTTTGTGTTGTTTCACTTTTCGTTCGAAACCGTTGCCTTTCGGCTACATGTAAAATAATGTAAATCTTTAATAAATGAATTTGCCTGTGATTGATTAATAAACTAAGCTATTTAAAGCAAATAGATGCAGTTCTTAAAAATATTATTTTTTAATCTGATATTAAATAAAAATACACTTAATTCATGATATATCTATTTATAAACATTGAATATTTTTATAGAATTACATTATATATTTTTTCCCTTTCCAAATACGCAGAAGATATATAATGTTCTCATGTTAGTCTAAATGCATATTCATCTAGTATCCCATAAAATGTTTTTCTCTTCCATCTGGGCCATTTCTGTTGGTAATGATAAACATATTAAAATTCAAAATAGACCTTTTGGGTGACAGTTAAAATTTGAACCCTCAGAATGTTTTCTACATTAAATATAAGGCTCTTACTTATTATCCCGTCGAACCTTGGCGAAAATTTTGGCAACGATCACCCATCGCCAGTCGTTACTTCGGAATTCTATAGGAAATGAGTCATCCATAATTGGCGCTAAATCGCCCTACTTGGCTGTCGGCGTCATAATACGTACGTACCCATGTAAATTAGCTTATAAAAGTGATCTTATAAAAGTAGGAGATGGTTTGGTTGAGGCACTTTCGGGTATGAAGGACTTTTGAAAAGTTTACAACTAAATGTAAAAAAAAAAATTATATTCTATGTAAAATGAATAATAAAGAGTATATCGAATTTCAGGAAGCTACAAACATCATTAATTCGATTATTTAAGTAATCAAATATCAGCAGCCTTACGATTTCTGAAGATCTAAACGAAATTCCCGCCGCCAAACAAAACTTAAGTAAAATTCAGGGATATTGTTCGGAGAACGACCTTGAAGCCAAAAAGGGAGAAACAGCTTATTGTGGTATGGCAGGCAATGGTTGTCATTCGATGACGTAATTCCTCTAGGGAGACAGCCGTAATACTTTTTTCTTGCTAAGGGATTATCTATAGTATTACTTATTATCTGTAGTATTTAATATTGTAGTATAGTAATTAGTATTTATTACTGTAGTATTTATTATTGTAGTATTTATTCTGTAGTATTTGATTATCTGTAGTATTTACTTCCGTTGGCATGATCAAATGTCACCCATACTCTTAAAGAAGCCGAGTTGGCGCAACCAAGGCTGTTCTCCGAACAATATCTAAATTCAGTCTTGGAATGAATACACATTTCATATGAGAGTACCTTGCTTTCATTTCTGCTCGTTAATTCATTTGGCATGATTTTCTGTTTTTCCCTAGCTGTATTTCATATTTATGGTAACCCTAGTGAAGATTCAACGGCGGAATTTTGTCATATCGAATATAATCATTTTTTATTGGTTGTGAGACTTCTAAAAGGAAGTAAACAACCTGTTGAAAATGTTTCATTGAATTCAAAGGCTGAATGAAACAAATGGAATATGTTCATCAATCAAACAGGGAAATCATTTGTTTAAAAATTTTGCTTTCATTTTTTCGTACGTATTCAATTAGCTTAAAGACAGATGCGAAGAATTTCATATTAAAATCAAATATCTTACTGGAAAACGTTCTCTGCCACTAGCTTCACTGGCCAAAACTACTGCGATAATGTGCAGAAATAATGCTTATGTAAAAAGTAAAAAAAATCTGAAAGATTTCAGATTTTAAATTACGTCCAAAGGTGCTTTTTTTTAACGTTTCGTGTGCTACCTTTTTTTATTAAATATCATGTACTACATACTCAAACCATAAAATTCAGTTCAAAATCAATATCGCAAAATCATTTTAAAATGAACATTAAAAAGCGTATATTTTTAGAATTTCCGATACACAGTCTCACGCGCTGGAGATTTTTTTTTTTTTTTCCGTACAGTGTTGGCATTGCTCGCTTTGAAATCGTTGAGTTTGTTAATCAAAAATTCGTTAAAACTTTTACAGGATTTGAAATAGATAAAAAAAACACATTCCATATTCGAATGGAGGATTACATTATTCAAAATTTGATGTCTCTAAGTATAAAGTATTTCTTCCGCCTTTTTAGCATGCCTTCGTGGTGTAGTGGTCAGCATGCTTGTCATGTATTCCAGAGGTCCGTGGTTAGAGTTCACGGTTCGAGTCCCGGCGAGGGCATTGCTCATTTTTCCTTTCTCCTGCTTTCAAAAAATACCTAAAGTCTCGACAGTGGCGCCTGAAGTAAAAAAGGTGGTGGATGATGATTCTCCACCATTAGGATTTGGCGACTGGATCCGCTTATCCCCTGCCGCCTTTTAAAAGGCAAAGTATATAAGGTATTTCTTCTGCCTTCTTAGTATACATTATCCGGCCCATTATGTGCTATGTCTTCCCTGCTTGGGCAACAGTAAGCAACAGAGATCTCAATAAAATTCAGATCATGCAGAACAAATTTTTACGGCTAATTACTAACGCCCACTACTTCGTTTCGAACGAAACGCTGCATAGGGACCTGAAAATTGAACATATGAAGAATTTTATCAATAGAATGAATGAAAATTTTTTCAACAAGGCGCTGATATGCCCCCATTTAAATCAATTTAAAGTTTTCCATTACATTATTCTTGAAGAAGATAAAAATCTTCGTCCGCTTGCGGTTCACTTTTGTAGATCTAATTTCCTTACTTAATTAACTCGCTACTTTACATATGTCATTGCATTTTATTTTCGTTGTATTTTATGATTTGTATTTTCTCTATTTTATCTTTTTGTATTATACTTGTATATATTGTATATATTTTACTGTATTGATGTATGTTGTAATTTTGCTTGTGTTTTTCACATGTCAGGAATATTTACGCGTCTGCTCGATCAGCCTCGCACTTGCTTTTGTTACGGCTTCAACTCTGGTTTCGTACTTTATCAGGACTGAGTGTTCTGTGCATACTTTTGGCGAACATTGTCGTAACAGTGTCAAAGTCCTGGTCTCGAACAGGGAGCTGAATGCAGCTATGTTCTGTGTACGTGGTAGAATAACTGCACGTAAGAAGGATTTTAAATTACCCTTTTATTAAACCACTATTTATAGCCACTTCCCAACTCGGAAGGAATAACAGAAAATAATGACC
>KK121178.1:0-30555 GCA_000611955.2 Stegodyphus mimosarum
AAAAGGAGCATGCGCAGTTTTACTGATTGTGTTTCCACATCGCCACCGCTACGAGCGCTGCGACATACAGCTTTGCGGAAATCTACGTTGGTCTTTCTTTACGTGATTTTTGTTCGAAATTCCAATAAAATTTCTGTTGAAATTTATTTGAATTCATATTTTCCACAAAAGCATCTCTCATCCAAATAATTGTTGAGTGCTTTGCCATAATCAATTAATTGAAACTTATTTTAAAATTTTTTCCTAATGCAGTTTATATATATCAATATTTTCTTATTGTTGATTAAAAGACATACACTATATTCTTCGCACAGAAAATAAAACCAGTAAAAGCAACTACTAAGGAAAAAGGAAAACAAAGAAGGATTGAAAAGCCTAAATAATGGAGTTATTAACAAAAAATAAATGCGTTAAAATAAATTTTTAGTTACTCAATATATTATTCATAAGCGTCTAGTGTGAACTTTGTTTAAAAATACTTTGTTATTTTTAACAGTATCGAAAAATTCACTGCAATTTAGTTGGCTATTAATTTTGCAGCTTAGTAAAGTTTTTACTGTTGATTCAGCCAGTTTACCTCTTTCTTCAAACAATTTACAGTGTCTCACAAAAGTGATGCGACACTTGTGCTTTACAAAAGAAAACTGTAATAAAATAAATTAAAAAAAAATCTGAAAGATTTCAGATTTTAAATTACGTCCAAAGGCGCGTTTTTTTAACGTTTCGTGTGCTACCTTTTTTTATTAAATATCATGTACTACGTACTCAAACCATAAAATTCAGTTCAAAATCAATATCGCAAAATCATTTTAAAATGAACATATCTTTAGATTTTCCGTAAGTCTCGTGCGCTGGAGATAAAAATGTTTTTTTTTTTTCCGTACAGTGTTGCCATTGCTCGCTTTGAAATCATTTAGTTTGTTAATCAGAAATTCGTTGAAATGTTACAAAACATAAAATCGATAATAAAGCAAATTTCAAATTCAAAATTAGGGCTTCCAGATCGCAAAACGATAGTCCTTCGGGACTAAATCCCTTTGGACTAAAAAACATGTAAAAATTTTTTGTGGGTGTGTTTCATACTTAAATTTAGTAAAAATTATTACATAACATGCATTTTCTCAAAATATTAATTTAATAAAAATACAATTGTTTAGAACAGAGCAAAAAATGGCTTACATAAGTGATGGGACGCCATTAGACTATGCAACAAAAATCGTCTAAAAATATTTTTTTCGTTTTTTATTTTTACACAAAAGCAATTGGCAATAATTTATAAAATCGTCTTCATTATTTCTCTCCAGTTTGTTTTGGAATTTTTGCGTTTTTTAGCTCTGTGCAGCCATGAATGCTTAACGAAAAGAAACTTTGCCTGAAATTCGAAAATTAGTTATTAATTTGCATATTGAACATAGAAAATCTATTAGAGAAACTGCTCAAACAGTTAACTTGAATCATGCAACAGTTTTCAATATCATTAAACGATATAAAAAGAATCATATGATTCAGGATAAAAGAAGACCTGGCCGACTATTAAAGCTATCCAATGGAATAAAGCGAATTATCGTTCGAAATATTAAAAAAAAAAATCCAAGAATGAATGCTCCTAAAGTTGCTGCTGATTTACAAGCATTAACATGGAGTAATTGCTAATCCTGAGACTATTAGAAGAGTAATTCTATCTACCGGATATCACGGTAGAGCAGCCAGGAAAAAATTCTTCGTAAGTGAAAAGAATAGATGACTCAGACTGGCTTTCGCAAAATCTAACATAAATAAGAATTCTGATTACTGGAATGAAGTTATATTTGCTGATGAGAGTAAATTTAATATATTTGGTTCTGACGGTAGAATCTTGGTGTGCAGAAAACCCAGAGAAGAATTTCGCAAACAGAACTTGGTGCCAACAGTAAAACATGTTGGAGGAGGAGTTATGGTATGGGGGTGTATGTCGTCTGCTGGAGTTGGTAATCTTGTTTTTATTGACAGTAAAATGGATCAGTACAAGTATATTGGCATATTAAATCAAAATTTGAAATCTTGAGCTCGAAAACTGAACCTTCATAACGATTTTAAATTCTATCAGGACAATGACCACAGGCACACTGCTTTGAACGTTAGACTCTGGCTGCTGTATAACTGTCCTGAAATAATAAAAACACCATCACAACCTCCAGACTTAAATCCCATAGGAAATATTTGGCAAGAATTGGAATCAAGAATTCGCAAACACACCATTTCTTCAAAACAACAATTAAAATCGGTGCTTCAAGAAGAATGGGGTAAAATCACTTTAGAAATCACAAAAAAATTAGTCGAATCCATCCCAAGAAGATTAAATCATGTTTTAAAAGTAAAAGGAAATCCAAAGCAATATTAAAACCTTTTAAAAAGTAAAATTTTTGGATAAATATTTGATGGAAAAATAAGTGTTCCATCACTTATGTGAGCCATTTTTTGCTCTGTTCTAAACAATTGTATTTTTATTAAATTAATATTTTGAGAAAATGTATGTTATGTAATAATTGTTACTAAATTTAAGTATGAAACACACCCACAAAAATTTTTACATGTTTTTTTAAATTTATTTTACTACAGTTTTCTTTTGTAAAGCACAAGTGTTCCATCACTTTTGTGAGACACTGTATTTATGATACTCATAATTGACAATATTCTTTTGATTGCTGCCAGTGTGTCTTGCGTGCTTGAAAATGTATTCTATCATTTAAATGGCAGTGTGTAAGGAAACGTGTTTTCTTTGAAATGACTGAAATTTTGTATCCATTTTTCTTCAGATTTTTTTCCAATTTCATTGACAGTATCAGTTGCTTTTGTACTTTCCATAATTAACATAGCTTTGTTAAATAATGTGAGTTGCCCTTGTACAAACCATAAATAATACAATTTTTAGCCTTTCAAAATGTTCTTGTGAAATAAAATCTCAAGTATTCTGTCAGTAGCTGGAAATAGCGAAAGAAAATGGGTGTTATTTATGTTGAAGAACTTTTTAATAGTCTACATATACAGATTCACAAAAATCTTTTAGTTTAGTGACTCATATTTATAAATATATATATATTTCGACTGCTACGGCTTCTATTCCAATAGGTAGAACATCAACCGCAGTTTGAAGGCATATCTGTACGCTTTCGGCACTACAACTAGTGCCAGTGCTATTTCTTCCTAGTTGATTTTTCAGTTTATTGTAAATATTGTTTTCTTCTCAATATTTAGTGGCTCCTTAGTTTGTAACCTTAATGTAATTTAACAACTTGAGTTTCTGAAAACAATTTTGGGGGAATATAGGCAAAGAATATGTATTGTGATATAGGTAAATGACTATCATCTGATTGGACTGCAGGCCTAACCCTTAGCTGCATTTTCAAATAGTAGATGGCTTCTGTTGAAGCAGTAATTAAACACTGTGTGATGGACTAACTCCTGGGCTCAGTTGTTATTTCTGACAATATTACTGTTAGCAATGTTGAGCAAGGGAGTTTCATACAATTAAAAAAATACTTTGAAAATAAATAAATATGTGTTCTTTTCTTGCACATGTTTTCAAAGGCATTACGCAAAAAAAAAAAAAAAAAAAAAAAAAAAAAAAAAAAAAAACTCTATTATCCTTAGCAAAATTCAACAGCAGCATGAATGAAAAAGTCAATCACTGACCCGCATTGCAGTAAGCTTCTCGGCAAATCCCTTGTTTAGTTCCATTTTAAAAACTTCATTTTAATGTTTATGATTTCCCTTCAAATATTACCACTGGATGGTTATATTTTGTGTAATAAATTGAGGTTTCACAAGTTCATGATTATGTTTTAAATACACATGCATAAAAACACAAAAAGACAAGTTTGAGATATTCAAGCTGTTTTGTATCAGCTTGTGTCACCCTGCTGTAGTGCCTCGTTAGTAATGGTTATTTCTACACATTTGTAACTGAAATACAAGAAAATAAAATACAAATTAGATTTAATTTGGGTCATAAAGGGTTATGCCAATGAGCATTTATCATGTAATGTTCAATTTCAACAAATAACTCTCAACAATTTTTTGAAAAGGAGATGAACGGGAAAAGATTCAGCCATGTTTTAGTGGGGGATACTGATGATACTGATGAGGAGATTAGGGAGAGGGTAACAGCAGATGAATCAAGAAAGATTCCATTAATTTTGTTTATAAGGGGATAGCAGCGGACGAATTGGCACAGTTTTGATGATAGGATAAAACAGTAAAAGATGAATTGGAAAATCTGTAAAGGGACTGGGCTAGTTCCTTAAAATTTTATGCATTAACATTTTGAAGTATATTATTGCTATAAAAATGTTAAAAGGAATGTCATTTTACCATTGAAATGCTACACTATTCAAATATAGTTGGGCTTTCACATCCAAGAGTTTGATTTTATTTGATTATGGCAAAGCACTCTAGGGCTATCTACTTAAAAGGGAGAGATGCTTTCGTGGAGGACTTTCTAAGGGAAACTTACTCATATCCACATTAGGGAAAACCTCAATGCAAATCCTCCATTTGCCGGGATTCGAGCCTCGAACAGAATTGCAAGTGTTCAGTGATTGCACCAAAGAGAATGGCTTGAATTACATTATGTCTATGCCAGGAAAGACTACTTCAGTTTCACCTGTTCTCATGACTGATGTAAAAATATCATCAAATACTTAATGGTGATAGATCATTAAAAAGCATGAAATATCACATCCTTCATTACAAAGTGGAATATTATAAAAAAAATTTTGAGTGGAATATTATAAAATGATTAATAATAAAACTAAGAACTAATCTGTTTTGCTTACCTTGTGCTCTTTTTAAGATAAAATGTTTAATTCTACTATGGTAGCAGGGTGCACAAACTTTTTTTGGCACTGTGTTTACAGTCAACTGCCCAGGTATAGAACAAATTATTTATTTATTATAGTACGGTCACTCTGACTTCCCCTCTTTATCCACTTTTCATAAATTTATCAGAGTATATTAACTCACAAGTCTTTGTATCTGAAATACAGCAAATTCTGTCATGACAACCACTGCTGTAACATGGCCATTTCTGAACATGACCAGTATTTCCGAAAACACAGGGCCATTCCTAGCAGGAGGGTGCAGCGCTTAAAAGAACAGAAGCGGCCCGACTCTCGTGATACCACAACTAAATATTTTAAATTCATTCTAAGTACTTGTCTAAGTACTAGTTATGTACTGTTTAAGTACATTCTAAGTACTAGTTAAGTACTTTTTATACAATTTACATAAGTACATTTTTATACATAAGTACTTTTTATACAATTTGTTGTATGTAAACACTTATGCTTTAAAGTATGAAATAAAAATTTTATTAATCATTGAATTTTTTTTTTAAATTTTGGGATGGCAATCCTAGGAAAGTATGCGGGTAGCCAATGGCCTAGAAATGGCCCTGCGAAAACATAAATACTAGCACTAAAATTTCACCTTTATAAGATGACCATCACCATTCATGCATAGTCATCTTAGAGAAAATTATAATTTTTTATATGCTGTCCTCTTCGGTAAATACCATTTCACATCACTGCATATTACATTATTATAGTTAATTACATTATTGTTAATGATTTCATTCCAAATTTAGGCAACTAAATGCAGAAAAAATTGTTGAAATATTGTAACTGAGTGTTTTTTTTTCCCAATTAGTCCTAATCCTGAAAATACTGGAACTTAAAGCATAGAAAGAGATAAAGATGAATTAATACAATACACTCAATATACAGTAAAAATGTTGCTGATATATTAAAACATTAAGTCATTTTGAAATTATTAAATAACAAGTATGTGAAATAAATTTCATCTAAACCATAAGTTCTGAAGAGTAATGAATTTTCCTCTGAACCAAGGGAACGAATATGACTTGGAACATTCCAAACACAAAACATTTTCTTCCATAATAATCACACTAGATTAAGACACAAGTATATCGGTATGTGAAGGTTAACTCTAGCGTGACAATATTTAACGGAACAACATTAATCGCCAATAACTTTAATCGCCAATCTTATGATATATCGCCAAAAGTGTAACAGATGCCAGCCTATTACACTAACGAAGCATATCACTGCGCATGCGTGAAGCATAACGGCCGCGGAACGGAGACGCTATTCTTTTCTTGTTACCCTTTGACACCAATCCTTTGGATAAGATCGAGAATGTTCGAGCATGTGAGGTTATACACATTGAATTAAATAACTTTCTTTTTCTTGCGAATTTATACGGAAATTTAAAATTAAACTGAACTAAATAGTTTTGATACTAAAAAAAGTTTCATTTTACTTTAAGGAATGTTGTTATCATTCAGAAAAATTAATTTTCTAGAATGCAAGAAGAAGGAGGTCAATATACATATACATAGAGTAATTGTAGAATAAATGTTTTATAATACGAACGGATTTTTTTTTTTAAGTACATAAAAAATTTACCGTATATTCCGGCTTATAATACGCACCAGTAAATAACGCCCACCTAAAATTTCAAACTATATTCTTTAATTTTTAGGTATATTCATCGCAGAACGCGCACTCTTTTCTTTAAGAACAAATCTGAAAGACGCATGCGCAATGCTCTTATCTTCAAAGTCATTCATTCGAAGGTTTTTTCCACGCTTTCTAACTTTCACTTCCCCCCCACACTTTTTTCGTAAACTGAATTGACAAACAATAAGGAGAATAATATAATGTGTGGAGAAAATACTTAACGAAGTAAATAACTCTACAAAGAGAGTGGGTTGTATTCAATGCAGTTGGGCACAAGAATATTATTCTAGGGTTTCGAGAAAAGGGAGACATAATATTGGGGTAAGAACGCACTTCCGATCCCAATGAATTCGGGGAATTAGGAGTCAGATGCTTTCTCCGAATGAATGAAAGCACAATAATTAATATGCTTTAAACAAAGGAAATTATCTAATAATTAAAAAATATCCGATAATGAAAATTTTTAAGTTCATAAGTGTGTCGTTTCTTTTAAGTAAACAGCATTTAGGTGCATGTAAAAATCAAATTTCTGTATGCTGTTCTTCTCCTTATTGTTAAATGTATCATTTTTATATACGGCGTATAAGGTGCACCCGTAAATTTCGATCTTAATTTTTGTATTAAAAGTGCGCACTGGCATATACGGTAATTCATTCATTCCCTTTTGTACCGCTAACAATGCATTACTCATAGCTATGCATTGTTTGCCATTTAATAGTGTTTTTGTAATTGTTTGCCATTTAATAGTGGATCTGCTCGTGGTTTGTTGGGATCATCTGTTTGCATTAAATAGAAATAAACTTGGACTTGATCATAAGTTGAATGCAGTAACGGGAGCGAAGCTTCCTTTGCTTTGCATGTGTTACAAAGTATGTTTTAAAATTTCATCGGTTGAATAGAAAGAATGCGGGAAACAGCAAAGTGGGTGAGAAAATTCTCTAAGGAGATCTAATTTAAAATTTGTGATATTCAAGCAGAGACAATGTCAGAAAAAAAAAAAGCCTGAAACGGATTAAAGATGTGGAACTGCAGTCTTCAGAAGTAGAGGTATCACATCCACAAGCTATTATTGTACATATTTCTTATCTTCAAACACTTAAAAAGTTATTTTACTAAAATCTCCTCATCGGACTGAAGGACCAATCACTTTACTTGTACACGTCATGTGACTTGCATTGCCTAGCCTCACATCCTCTTACTCAGATCTCACTTCATCTCTGGACGCCATGCATATAGCATGCACATCAATTGCTATAAACAATAGTTTATCAACTACAAAAATTATTAATTAATGAGTACAACTCAATTATTAATCTCGCCTCTGTGCGTGGTATTAAAAACCTTTAATTTAAACTTATACTGTTAATGGCCATTGGCATAATATTTATGTACTGGTTATAACTCTTCAGTAGTTGACTGCCAGCGGCAAAATTAAGATCCAAGATCCAAAAGTAGAGGTGGTAGGAAAGAGAATTGAATGATCAGCGAGTCTGCAGGATAAGTGTATTTTTCCAGAGGATAGGGACTGTGTTTTTGATTGCAAATAATTGGATTTTAATGGTGTTTGACTGAAATAATAATAGCTTTGTTTCTAATGTAGCCATTGATATATTGAATTTTAAAGTCATGGTGGATGATAGAGTTCCTTATAAACAAGGGACGTTAATGATCATTCGGAGAATCTTGTTTTGAAGAATTTGTAGCCGGTGAAGACTGGATTTAGCAGCTTGACTCCAAATAGAAGATGCGTAGATAAGAGCAGGACGAAGGACAGACTTGCACAATATATCCTTGTTTTATATGGAAAGCCTGCTATGGCGTTCACGAAGAGGGAACATATTGCAACTAGTCTAATTAAATTTTTCATGAACTTTCTTGAAATGATTTTTGAAGGTGAGTTTGCTGTCGAGATTTACTCCAAGACAGATAGTGTTGCTAGTCCATTCTGTTCGTTCGCTAAAGAGGAAGAGGGCTTCTAGAGTTCTATTGGAATTTCCTTTTCGGGAGATAATTGCGGAAGATTTTTGTATCTTGGCAGCAATGCGTCATTTGGTATATCAGTTTTCAAGAGTAAGAAGGTAGCTTTGAAGGAGAGTTCTAACGTATTTTAAGTTGGCTTTTTGAATCAAGATGGCAGTATCATTCACAAGAAAAAAGTTGAAACCTAGGATATCATGAGTGTATAGTCTATAAACGCTGACTCAAGCACACTTCCCTGGTGAACATCGACTTAAATGCAGGGGGTAGAAGAGAAGGTACAGTCGGTCACAAAAGTATTCGAACACCTGAACCTATTCAGAAAATATACTTTTCAGGTGTGGGGAAAACAAAACTTCAGCTAATCTTGGTTAGACGAGGAAACTGATCCTTCAAATCAATCTTGGTTCGACGAGGGAACAAAATAGTCGCTCAAGTTCATTTTAATTAGACAAGGCAACAAAATGGTCTCGGTTTCTCTCTAGCAGCATCTCCTTTTTCCATATTTGAATGTGTTACGACGCGAAATGTTAAGTTTGCCAGAAACATCTTTGGTTGTTAGTAGTATTTTCAATTCCAATGTTCTCGCTTCCTTATGACCGTTCCGAAACAGCAAGGTTTTCCGCTAATCTCTTGTCACAACCAAACTCTATATCATCCCCTTGTTCCTTTACAAGACAAACTTGTAAAGGAACAAGCTTGTAGAAAAGTCACCAGGAAGATTCCGTTTTCCAATGATGGGAGGAAATATATTTTTCAGAACCAGGTTGTATCTAAACTCGTAGCGATTTAAAGTGAAACACGGAATATATTAGTAGTAGTGTCATCATATTTTTTAAGACGTCTAAATGGACCCATTTCTGTTCTTCCGTTTCATTTCATCGTTTTCATGTTGCCTCTAAAAAAATTTCCCGAAGAAGCCCTTTCATCTTGGAACCATTCAGGAATCCGCTATGAAGAAACATTTATCCAGACCACGTTTGATTCTTTCTCGTCATAAAATATATAGAATAGCAGACACTATTTTCAAACCCTGTCGAAGAGCACTCTTTATGGGAATCCTCTATGAAGAAACATTTATCCAGACCATGTTTGTTAATTTCTCGCCATAAAATATTATAGAATAGCAAACACAATTCCAAAACCATGTCGAAGAGTATTGTTTATAGGGATCATCAACATCTTATCCGCTATGAGGAAGCTTTTATCCAGGTAAAGGAGATGTTGCATTTTCAGCAGCACTCGCTGATCTGAAGCGAAACGCAAACTTATATAGAAAAGCAATTGATTTCGAAAGTGAAAGCGACTGGAAGAATTTTCTCAGAGAAAAATATGAAAGGCATAAAAAAAAGCTTTTTTGTTAATTTAATGATGTCTTACTGTTCCAATGTTAACCTATGGGAAAATGAAAAAGTGAGACATAATGTTTTAGGCAAAAAGGTTTTTTTTTTTTTTTTTTTTAAGTGCGTTATTTTTTTACATGACGTCTTCGAACCAAAAAGGAAGAATTAATTTAAGGACGTCTTGAAGACATCATTAAATTAGCAAAAAGGTTTATTTTTTAAATATGTGTTTCAGATTTTTCTCTGAGAAAAATTTTCCCAGTCTGTTTCACTTTATCATTTTCACTTTCAAAATGAATCACATCTATATAAACGGTTGTTCTTTCGCTTCAGATCAGCGCGTGCTGTTTAAGATGCGACATCCTGGACAAAGGGTTCTTCATAGCAGGTAGGATATTTTTTAATCATTTTCCCTTCACAGCTTCGACATGGTTTTGGAATTTGGATTGCATATATTTTTATGATCCTTTTGAAACCTGGAGCGGATGAGATGTTTATGAATGACTACTATATATATTTTACGATTATTTCCTCCCGAAAATTTCTTCAGAAAATGGAATGTCTTTCCAACCTTTAAGATTCCTTTTCCAACACAAAACGGATTGGGAGTTGATGAAATTTCAGATATCCGGAGATCTTTTTGATTCTGATTCTGCACAGTGGAAACAGACATGACAAACAAATCTTTTGAACACTACTAACGGTATTTCCTCCAAAGTGGATTACGAAATTGGATCCGACCTTTGAGATTCTATTCCACCCAAATTAATCGGGAAAAAATATAAATTTTTAATTCTGATGTCTTATGACTAAAAAGAAGGACCCTGATGGTGAAATTTTAGATGTCAGAAGATTTTTGTATCTCAAATCTGAAACAGACATGGCAAACAAATCTTTTTAAGGCCTCAACGGTTTTGTTGAAAGTGGAAACTTAAATCTGTAAACACTTCTCAAACTTCAACGGTTTCGCAAATGATGAGGAGTCATATATAAATGATGGGATCCAGCGAAGAAAGCTTCTCCTACAATGCCTTTTTAAACTCATTCATGATAATTTGAGCTTTTTTTCACTATTTCAAAACCAATAAGGAGAAGGTTCAGTAATATACATCGCGAACCATAAAAATGGGTTGGTGAATCGGAAATCGTGGCGTTTTCCCCAAATTGGATTCGGAAACTGGATCCGACCATTGGGATCCGACCCAAAACAGACACTGATGATGAAATTTCAGATATCGGAAGATTTTTGTGATTCTGATAAATGGATCGTTTCTCAAACCTGAAACCAATTACGAATCTGCTATGAGAATGACGATTCAATTTCTATGTCAAAGCTGGAGAAACCTTTCACAAACCTCCTATGAGGAGCCAGATTTTGCAAAAGAGTCACAAAATATATACAATGACAATCAAACTTCCAAAACCATGTCCAAGAGTATTCTCTGAAGAGAAACGATAGACATCCTTCACGAATCCGCTATAGGCCGCATCTTTCCAAAAGAGTCACAAAATATATAGAATGACAATCAAATTTCCAAAACCGCTTAAAGATTATTCATACTCTTTGAAGGGAAACTATTCACGAATCTGCTATGAGGAGGCGCATTTTTTCAAAAGAGTCACAAAATGCACTCACTTCCAAAAGTTAAGCACGAAGATGTAAAATGCAAAAAAATCCACAACTACTGCTTAGATTGACACAAATTCGGCAGGAAAGTAGCATATATGTTTATGCATAAAAAAAACCAATAATTATATACAGAAATTAAAACAATATTAAATTTTTGTAAGTTATCATATAATGACATACTGGAGACTTAAACAGTATTATGTATAAATAAACAGCATAAAATGAAAAAAAAAGGACATTAATAGGGTATGTAATTCCCCTCATCTGTAAACAAAGTTTACACCTTTTGGCCATGCTTTCAGTTAGGTAGTCAACCACCGCAGAATTAAACAATCGCCATTCTTCTTGTAGAACAGTTTCCAGCTCAATAGGAGTGAGTGGCTGGAGATGGGAAACGTGAAGGAAGATACAGCACGACCGAGAGCATCCTAAAGATCTTCAATGGGATTAAGGTCGGGCCAATATGCTGGCCACGTCGTACGCGCAATCCCTTCACTTTCCAGGTAGTGATCGACGATGTCAGCTCTATGGGGACGTGCGTTATCGTCCATTAAAAGAAAAGTAGGGCCACCTGCTGCAGCGTACAATCTCACAATGGGTTCTAGGACTTCATCTCGATACCGGACAGACGTCAAAGAACCCCGTTTAAAGATGTGCAGGTCGGTGCGGTATCATAATGAAATTCCTGCCCACAACATAATGCTTCCGCCTCGGAATGCGTGATGTTCGGCGATGTTTTGGGACTGATTGCGTGTTCGTTGTTCACGCCATATCCTTACACGCTCGTCATCGGGCTCCAGAGCAAATCTTGACTCATCAGTAAACATGACATTGCCCCAGTCAGACACATTCCAACTGACATGCTCCCGGCACCACTGTAATCATGCCCCTCTTGATTGGACGGATAGAGGAACACAAACTCGAGGTACAGTCCACTCATATGTAATCTTTGGCGTACAGTAGCTGCATATATCGCCTTACCAATGGACGCTGTAACCACAGATGTCACACGTATGGAGGTCGCTCTGCGATTCTGCTTGGCTACAATAGCAATATATCGATCTTCCGCAGGGGTTGTAACCCTTAAGCTACCGTCTACGGACCTTCGGACAACTGTCTGTGTGGTTTGGAATTGTTTCCATAAGCGTGAAATTACAGAATGATGAAGGCCGAAGGAAAGAGCAACATCTGTGATCGACTGTCCTGCTTCAATAGGCCCGACAACACGCCAGAGCTCAGAATCTTCCATTCGTGTTCTGGAAGTCATAGAAACACGTATGTCTTGAAAACAAATTGTACGAAAGTTTTAAACACCTTCTATCAGCACTTACAATCAACTTCTGTAACCCTTCATAAAGCTGGCTTCTTATAAGACTGCCTTTTTTGCATATTTCTTGACATGAAAGCGCGATTGGCTGTTACCTAACATATTTGCATACTTCCATCTACCTCTGCAGCGAATTGCATCCTCTTCAATTCTGATTGGCTTCCGGAAATTAGCATTTTCCTCTTCGTGCTTAACTTTTGGAAGTGAATGTATTTTACGATTCTTTTCGAAACCTGTATCGAGAATTTGTTGTAACCGATCCAACGTTTCTTTTCAAAACTTCGACATGAGAACTATTGTATATATTTATGATTCTTTTGGAAAAATGTGATCAAGACAACCGATTCTGTTCAGACATGATAACCATTGTATATGTTTATGATGCTTTTGGAAAAATGTGATCAAGACAACCGATTTATCGTTTCTGTTCAGACATGATAACCATTATATACATTTTATGATTCTTTTCGAAAATGAGGTTCAGATTTATTATAACCGATCGAACGCTTCTTTTCAGACATGATTTTCATAACCATTATATATATATATATTATGATTCTCTTCGAAAATGTGGCCCGAACTCATTACAACCTATCCATCGTTTCCCTTCGGATATGATAACTATTATACACTCATGTCCATAAATTAAGGATAATTCGGAGTCACGTGGAAATCGAACACTAAAATAAATATATCACCTGTAAAATCACTACACACATCTACAAGAATCATATGCAAATTTCAGGAAGTAACCAGATGACACCGATGGTACGTCACAATGACGAGAGTGTAAGAGAGTGATCTATAAGGAATACAGGCAAAGAAGTAAAATTTTTCGCAGGCGCTTTATAAGCATTTCAGTGAAATAACCGAATAGTTATGACACAAAAGACGCATTTGGATGATTTTTTAAGTGGTAGAATTATCGGCCGTCTGGAATGTGGGCGTACCCAACTGGAAGTATCAGACGAACTTGGAATTGCCCAGAGTGTCATCTCCAGGCTTTGGCAACAATTCCAAGATGATGGTAAGAAGGGAACAGAAGGCTCAGAAGGCCACCCGACTTCTGAGCCCTACTACAGGACCTCTCTCAAATTCTGATATCTGCGCATATCGTTCGCGCACCTGTATGCGAGGCATAGTTACCGTCTACCAGAGTACACGGAATGAAATTTGTGAAGAATTTATGACCTGGAATCGTAATTTCTCCTTTTAAATACCCTGCCAGTTGCGCAGATCAGACGCGCTGTAGCGACAACCGTTCATTCATTGGGAGCCAAAATGTAAAATTTTGCATTTTCCGTCGAAACCTGTGTGCATATCAATTTGTGTCCAATTTGCTTTATATCTTCTCGGTGCGTTATGGTGCGTCGTTTTTTTTGTCTAAGAGTGTATTATACAGTATATATATTATATTATATATAATATAGTATATGTTCAGATTTTTAATATATGCTTTTTGTTAATTTTATGATGTCTTCAGACATCATTAAAATTAACTCTATGACCTCTTCCTTCTTTTTTTCTGAGACCTCGTGTTTGTTTCTGTTTTTCGAACAAGAGATTTCTCCGAGCTCTGAGAAATTTTTTTCCCAGTCGGTACCTCCTTATTAACTTACAGAAAGAAGACACTTCTTACTCATTTGTGTTTTCTCAGAGAGAATTTTCGCTTTTAGAATGAATCGTTCATATATAATAGCCTTCCAAGTTTCACTTTAGCGATCACATTAGCTGTTAAAGATTGAATACAATATGGTCCTCCAGTCTGGATCACTTTTCTGAGGTCATTTCCTTTTCAAATAGTATGGCGTCAACTGAATATGGTGTGTAAACATCTCAACAGTATCGTTTGAAATGGGAACTGAACGTGGCCTCTCACCAGTCTTTTCTACATAAATGGAACCTTTTCAAATCTGTTGCTTCTTGAGAAATTGGAATGTCTTTCCGACCTTTGGGACTCCTTTTCCGACTCAAAACGGATTGGGAAGAAATATGATTTTTTAATTCTGATGTCTCATGACTAAAAAGAAGGAACCTGATCATGAAATTTCAGATGTCCCGTTTCTCAAATCTGAAACAGGCATGGCAAACAAATCTTTTGAATACCTGAACGGCGTTGTTGAAAGTGAAACGGAAATTTGTAAACACCTCTGAAACTTCAACGGCATGGTTTGAAAAGGAAACAGAACATGGTCTTTGAACATTTCTCAAGTTCTCGTGAATTGGACTATTAACTTGTTTAAAAAATTTCCGTTAAGCGAAGCGCAAAAGAATGGAAGGCAAATGGTAACCCTCTCCAATAGCACAGAGTGATTTGAAGCGAAACTCGGATTGCTTAGATAGATAAGCATGTCTTAAAAAATTCCGAATGTCTAGTCGATCGAGTCCACTGAAAAATTTTCTCACAGTAAATCTGAAACACATATTTGAAAAAACCTTTTTGTTAAGGTAAGGATGTCTTCGAAGACATCATTAAATAACTTTTGCTTTTTTTATGATGTCATAAAAAAAACTTTTTGTCTAAAAAATGATGTCTTACTTTTCCAATGCTAACCTATCGGAAAATGAAAAAGTGAGACATCATTTTTTAGAGAAAATTTTTTTTATCTTAGAAAATTTCCTCAGCCAATAAGATTCGACTATTTCTTTCAAACCATCTCAGCTTTCTCTATAAAAGCATTGCAACTTTCAGTTTAGAGTTCACATAGCTACGTGCTGTTCTAGATGCCTTACATCTGAAAAAGCCTTCCTATCTTCATGCACGATGTTGTAAAGAATACTTTGAATTAACACTGAATGAATAGAAACTATGATGGATTTTAAGAATCATACACGATGTTACAAAGAATATTTTTCAATGAAACCTGGATGAAGGAACAGTCATTACATTACCAGACCATGTGAAGGACTCAGCCGCCAGGAAAAGGTGAACTAGAAATTATGACCCTTTTCAAAACCAATAAAACGGAAAGGAAGTCCTTTTTCAATGCGAGTAAAAATTTGGAATGGCCAGCTTTTCTGTCTGTCACGAGAAATCAATTCATAACGACTCGCTTTTGCCATGGATGTGGTCCCAAAGGCTTGAGAAACGGTCACCAGACTCTACCGTTTCGGAATCATCCTGAAAAGCAATTAGGAATGGCTTATCATGATTCTGAGGACTCTTGTTAAAACCAATAAAATGGAAAGGAAATCCCTTTTCAATATATCAATGGGACTGTCCGAGAGGTTCTGGCGAAGGTTTGCTCCAAAAAATACCTAATACCTTAACATCTGAATTAAAAAGGTGGTGGACCACCGGGATCGCTTTTTAATAGGTCCCGCCTTATTCGTATGGTCAGCAGAGGTCCTGGTGAAGGCGTTTTTCATGACCATAAAAAATACCTAATGTCTGTGGGGGTGACGTCTTATCAATAAATAGAGATCACTCCCACTGTTCAAAGTATCAGGCTTTATTCTTGGCTCACAGAAGTAAAGATAAACGGGATGTTTATATACAGATGGATTAAATGTTTTGGAAAGGTATCACAACACAACAGCTGACCTCCTACGTATGGTCACTTTGGATAAGTCCAGATCCGATTACCTACGCGCAACCGGTAAGCGTCTACTTGTAACTCCTTCGCGAGCGTTCCGTTAGACCCCTTCTCTCTGCCTTCTCTATCCAAGTGGAAGATGTGTTTACCTGGAGCGTTCCTACCGTAGATGTAGATAGCGACATCTGGTGCTCCGTTGAGGCACGATTCCCACAACGCTCGGCCATCGACAGGTGAGGACCTCCGAACACTGGAATATATCTTCAAAAACAAAATACAAAAAAAAAGAAAAAAAGCAATAGTTGAAAAATAGTTAGCAAAACAATGATCTCAGGTTGCAATTCCATCAGACCAAAGCGTCATGTGGTCTGCCGAAGTGGAAGCTGCTTCAGGTCCTTCATGAGCTCCTACTTTTACTACATCGTAGCGGTCATGTGGCTTGATCTTGACCACTTTATAAGGTCCTAAGAATTTAGGTTTTAGCTTGAGACCTCCTCCTAACTGGGTTCTTTTAATGGCTACTAGGTCGTTGACTTTGTAGAGTGGAGCGGTTCTACGACGTCGATTGTATTGTCGTCGGTTCTCCTCCTGCAGTTTTAAGATATTCGCTTTGGCCGCTTCACGAATAGACTCTTTCTGCTGTATTGTGGAGTTTAGAAATTCTTCATCGAGGATTTCTTTAATTCTTTGGTCTGTCTTATTTCTCATTTTCACGCCTGTCATCAGCTCGAAAGGAGTGAATTTCGTGGATCTACTGATGGTGCTGTTGATGATTCGTTGGACGTCAGGAACAAATTTGAACCATTTGGCAGGATCATCTACTGACAGTTTTGCAAGCACTGGGATAAGGGTTCCATGAATTCTTTCAATCTGGCCGTTGGCTCTTGGAACGCCTGTTGTGATTTGTATGTGCTGAATTCTTTCATCTTTGCAGTAATCCTCAAAGTCCTTTGAAGTGAAAGCAGATCCCTTGTCAGAGATAATTCTTGAAGGATTTCCGAAGACAGCTTGTTGGATTTTTAGCTTCTGTACAGCTTCTGCCGTTGATGTTGTCTTGACTGGGTAAAACCAGACAAATTTTGTAAAAGCATCTACCACTGTAAAGATATGTCGGTATCTCTTATCTGTAGATGGCAAGGGTCCGATGAAATCGATGTGGTATGTGCTTAAAGGAATATTGTCCTTTGGAATTGGGTTCAATAGGCCTTCTGCTTTGCCTCGCTTTTTATTACAGAGGATGCATTCAACACAGTTCATTATAACGTGCTCTATTTTCTTTGTAGCATTCGAAATATGAAAATCTCTTTTCAACAGATCTTCTGTTTTCTGTACGGCAAAGTGTCCTTTGTTATGTATGCCACGGATGATCTCGAATTCCATCGCTTCCGGCACAACGATGAGTTCTCGACCTCTCTCCTGCAGATACAACACATTATCTTTTAGCAGATAGTCATCTCTAAGTCCTTTCTCGACCAGAGTTTTCAATAATTGCAGACGCTCATCAGCTTCTTGCGCTGTTGCGATCTTAGTAGTGATTTCACTTTGCGAACGAGTGACCATGCACACAGCATGCCTACTTAATGCGTCGACATGTCTCATCTGTTGATTGGGTCTGTGGATAACTTCATATTCGAACTCTTCGAGTAGTAGTGCCCATCTAGCTATCTTTGGTGTCAGATCTTTTTTCTGCATTGTCTTCTGAAATGCATCGCAGTCTGTGACTATTTTGATCTTTGTGCCTAAAAGATAACTTCGAAATTTTTTCAAGGCTTCGACGATCGCTAGCACTTCGAGTTCATAACTTGACATTTTTTCTTGTTGAGGTGATGTTTTTTTACTCATGTAATGGATTGGATGCAGCTGTCCATCATCTGAGCGTTGAAGCAACACTGCACCGAAACCATGACTACTAGCATCCGTATGTAACTCCAAAGGTTTTCCCTGCTGAAAGATGTGAAGTACGGGACTTCGGCTTAAAAGTTCTTTGAGGTGGTCAAATGCCTGCTTCTGACTTGGCCCAAATTCAAATTCTACACCATTGCGAAGCATATCGCTCAATGGTTTGGCTATTTTCGAATAACCAGGTACAAATTTTCTAAAATAACCTGTGAGACCTAGGAAGCTTTGCATTTGCTTAACGTTCTTAGGTTGAGGAAAATTTTTAACTGCAAGCGTCTTATTTGGGGACGGACGAATTGTACCTTCTTCAATTAAATAACCGAGAAATTCAATTTTTCGTTTAAGGAATTGACATTTTTTAAAATTAATTTCTAGTCCATATTCTGAAGCTACTTTTAAAACTCGTTTAAGTTTTTCTAAGCCCTCTTTCTCATCACGGGAAGGTATAATAAAATCATCCATGTAAATTACAACTGTATTATCCCTTATTAATTCCCTGAATACATTATAGATAAATCTTAAAAATACACTAGGACTTGTGGTCAAACCAAACGGAGCTCTTAAAAATTCAAATAAACCTGCATGACAAATGAATGCTAAATATTTCGTACATTTTTCATCGACTGGAACGTGGAAAAAACCACTTTTCAAATCTAAAGTTGAAAAAACTTTCGCTTCCCCCAAATGATCAAGAACTTCCTCTACCTGGGCCATAGGAAAAGAATCTTTCACTACTTTTTTATTTAACTGTCTGAAGTCTACGCATAACCTATGCGATCCGTCGCGTTTCTTACATAACAGAATTGGGGATGCGTATTCGGAACAAGATGGTTTAATTATCCCCATTTGCAACCACTCGTCTATCTGTTTATCAACAATTTTTTGCTCAGCAAACGGTAATCTCCGAGACCGTTGCGATACTGGAATATCATCTTTTAACACAATATTCATTTTTAAATTCGTGTCTTTGGTTTTATTTGGTTTATAATTACGAATCAATAATGACAAATCCGTACGTATATTCACATCAGTAACATGCAAGAAATCCATATCACATTCATCAATCACATTTGCAAAATTTAATAAAAAGCACTCTTGTAACGATGATTCACTTTTAAAATCATTTTCGGTATTAGGATTAGATGTTTTATTTTTTTCTTCCCGACTTACTTTTAGAAGTTGAGTATAAATGTTTGGTGTTAAAATTAAAGGAACAGATAATTTATTTACGGCTGCAACAATGATTTCTAACCTTGGTGAATTGCTATTTAAAGATAATCCTACTCTAGCGATATCTGCCTCTTTTTTTTCGTCAAAACATGAGCTAAGTACTATTTTACCCTCCAGCGGTGTTTTTATTTGAATGAATGATGAATTTATGACCGGAACTTGAGCGCCTGAATCGATAAGTGCTTTTACTTTTTTATTTTCTACTAAAATATCAGCATATTGCAACTCGTTAATAAAACTGACGTTATTAACACTTGTTTTGTTTTTTCTTTCTGGTTCCTTATGCGATTCGCTTTGTTTACGTTTTACGCAATCCCTAGCGAAATGAAAATTTTCACCCTTTCCCCCGCAGACATAACATGATCTCTCTGGCGTCAACGGAATGACATGCGGTTTGCTTCGACGGAATGAGTCATTCTTAATACTTTGGTTCTGCACACTTCGCACTTTCGATTCGTTAGACTGAATTTTAGGGTTAGGTATTTCAGACAACGATTTTCCTCGGGATGAGAAATATAAATCACATTCCCGCCCTAATTGGGTTGGATTAAACCATGTTTTCCCCTCGCGAATACCTATGTATTCTTTCGTTTTAAAATCCAAAGTTTCATACAATTTATCTGCAACAATTAAATCACATAACTTTTTAAAATCCTTTTGTGTTTCCCTGACCTGACAGTAGTATTCGAATGTTGCGGTCAATCGCGATGCAAACTGAACATGCGACTCGTTTGCTGCGCGTTGAGCATATTTAAAGGTGTTAAGAATCTCTCTGGGTGTCGGCTGAAATTCAGCTAAAAACAATTCTTTTAGTTTTTCGTAATCCGACAATTCTTCTTCAGTTGCATATGTTAAAACATTATTAGCTTTAACCCCTAGCAAATTAATTAGTATCTCAGCCTGTAAGTCTTTGGGAACTTCTTTGGTGACAAAAGCTTTTTCCAATGAAATGAAAAACAAATGCAATGCCTCTAGCCGCTCAGGAACAGAGATTGTAAGCGTTTTAACACTTTTTAGTAAATTTTCAACACTAGTCTGCGCGTTTCTTCTATCACCCGATAATGATTGTGATTTTAAATTTTCTAGCTCAATCTGCTTCTCAATTTGGGCTAATTTAAGACGTTCGATCTCTAACAGATAGTGTTCATTACTTGTTTTAGGCGTCCGATCCTCGGCGATCGATTTGACGACGGCACGAACAAATTCAACGTTCGTTTTGAAGACATCAGAATTTTCGATAATTTTTCTAATGTCAGCTTTTTTGGCATTTTCTGGAACATTCTCTCCAATTTTTTCAGCAATTAATTTTAAGTCACTCTTGTTTGAATTATTTAAGAAACTCATTTTAAAAATGAAACAGAAGTAGCACTATCTTGAAGAAATAAAGGAAGAAAAAGTTTCACAGTACCTTTGCTGCAGTTCGCCGGCTTCGAGCCCCCATAGTTGTGGGGGTGACGTCTTATCAATAAATAGAGATCACTCCCACTGTTCAAAGTATCAGGTTTTATTCTTGGCTCACAGAAGTAAAGATAAACGGGATGAGTATATACAGATGGATTAAATGTTTTGGAAAGGTATCACAACACAACAGCTGACCTCCTACGTATGGTCACTTTGGATAAGTCCAGATCCGATTACCTACGCGCAACCGGTAAGCGTCTACTTGTAACTCCTTCGCGAGCGTTCCGTTAGACCGCTTCTCTCTGCCTTCTCTATCCAAGTGGAAGATGTGTTTACCTGGAGCGTTCCTACCGTAGATGTAGATAGCGACATCTGGTGCTCCGTTGAGGCACGATTCCCACATGTCTGTACAACGTGATGATAAACCTGAATAGTGGGAAACAAATCACGTCAACGATGTGGTTGGAATCTATAAACACTTCTCGAGTCTCAACTGAATATGAAATCTTCTCGCGATGTCAACTAAACATGGTCTGTAAACACTTCAACGGTATGGTTTAAATGGAATGGTCTTTCACCTTTTTAACACCTCAATGGCGTGATAAACCTATAAATCTTTGAACGGTATGATTTAAAGTGAACCTATAAATCTTTGAATGGTATGATTTAAAGTAAACCTATAAATCTTTGAACGGTATGATTTCATGTGAACCCATAAATTTTCCCTCATACCTTTCTTAAACTTCAACGGCAAACAAATCTTTGAACGGTGTTGTTGGAATGCGGATGTGATTTTTATTCTCATAACTAAAAAGAAGGATCCTGCTCATGCCTTTATGGTCAACATACTCGACCGAGAAGTTCCAGCGGAGGTGTCTAAAAATATCTAATGTGTCTACACCCGAACCAAAAAGGTGATGGACCACCGGGATCATCCTTTAAAAGGTTCCACCCATGCCTTAATGGTCGACCGAGAGGTAAAAAAATACCTAATGTCTCTACAGCCTGATGATGAACCACCAGATGTATGGGAGATTCTCTTTTCTCAAACCTGAGCGGTGGAAACAAATCTTTTGAATACCTCAACGGAAGTGGTCAAGTCTTCAACGGTATGGTTTAAAGCGAAAACGGGACACACTTGAGGAATCTCAATGACTACTAAAGTGTTTCGATATATCCAGTGAGATGAAGAAGGAAAATATTTTCGATTTCATAAAACACTTTTCTATGAAGAAAATTTCTATTAAGTGAAACGCAAAAGAATAGAAGGAAAATGGACTTTTTTAACAGCACTTTTTCAACCTTTCCGGACATTTTCAACAGCACAGAGTGATTTGAAGCAAAACTTGGATTGCTTAAATAGATAACGAAAAGTCCATTCCAAAAAAATTTCGAGTCGGCTGGAAAATTTTTCTCACAGAAAATCTGAAACACATATTTAAAAAAAAACCTTTTGTTAAAGACATCATTAAATTAATTGTATAACCTTGACCTAGCTTATGACCTTTACCTAAATCTATGACCTTGAACATGTTAAAACATGCTTATAAACATGTTCAAGGTCATACAGTTAATTTTATAATGTCAGAAGACATAATAAAATTAACAAAAAGTTTTTTTTTTTAAATATGTGTTTCAGTTTTTTCTCTGAGAAAAAGTTTTCTAGTCTGTTTCACTTTATCATTTTCACTTTCAAAATGAATCGCTTATCTATATAAACGGTTGCTGTTTCGCTTCAGAGTGCTGCTGAAGATGTAACACAACATGGTCCTCCAGTCTGGATTATTTTTCTACATAAATGGGGGCCATTTCCTTTTCACATGGTATGGTTCGAAGTGTCATGGTCTGTCAATATTTCATCGTTATAGTTTGAAATGAAAACTGAACATGGCCAGTCAAAATTTTGTTCTACATCCATTTCTTCTTCAAATCTTTTGCTTTTGAAAAATCTCGATACAATTTCAAAACCAATAGGAAGACGGTTCAGTCATATGCCGCGCCGAATCATAAACATGGGTTGGTGAACCGTGGCGTTTCCCTCTTTAAGTGGGTTAGGAAATGAGATCCGAGCCAAAAAGGATGATGAAATTTCAGATGTCCGGAGATTTTTGTGTCTCCAAATTTGAACGGCAAACAAATCTTTTGAATACCTTAACGATCCTCCCCGAAACGTTTCTTCAGACCTTTGGGATTCCTTTTCCAACCCAAAACGGTCCCTCAAGATGAAACTTCAGATTCTAATAAATAAATCGGATCCCGTTTTTCAAACCAAACAAATTTTTTGACGGTGTTTCCCAGAAACATTTCTTCAGAGAATGGATTGCCTTTCCGACGCAAATCAATCGGGAAGGAATATAAATTTTTAATTCTCATGACTAAAAAGAAAGACCGTGATAATGAAACAAATACCTACCCCGAACTAAAAAGATGACCGTTTAAAAGGTTCGTGGTCCGCTCGGCGTTCATCCAATGTCTCTACAACCTAAACGGTGCATCCTCAACGGAAACATTTCTCAAGTCTCAAACGGTAAGTGGGAAGGATCTCTGAACACTCCTCGAGTGAGATGAAGAAGGAAAATATTTTGGGATTAACGCAAAAGAATAGAAGGAAGTCTGTAACATACACTTTTCAGGAGCACACAGTGATTTGAAACGAATAGCCAACACAATTCCGAAACCATTTGTCCTGTAAGGCGGATCATTTTGGATGAGGTGGGAAACTATTTTTCTTACAAATCTGAAAAAAAATCTGTAGATATATTATATTATATAATGCTTTTTGTTAATTTAATGATGTCTTTAGACTTCATTAAATTAACTCCCTTCTCTGCCGTTTTGGAATCATCCAGGAAATGGTGAACCCTTTTCAAAACCAATAAAATGGAAAGAATTTGGATTCCATGATCCCAAAGGATCAAGAAATCAGACTCTGCCGTTTCGGAAAAGCAATTGGAAATGGCTTATTCTGAGGACCCTCTAATAAAATGGAAAGGATTCCTTTTTGAATATATCCATGGGACTGTTCCAGAATTTCTCCAAATAATACCTGAAATAAATGGATCACCCTTAAAAAAGGTCCCGCCTTATTTGTATGGTCATCACCGAGAGGTGAAGGCGTGCTATCAAAAAATACCTAATGTGTCACCACCCAGACGTCTCAAACCTGATCGGTGGCAAACCGCAACGATGTTTTTGGAAACAAGTTGATAGGATTTGAAACGGATCTCTGAACGAACCTGACCGAGTGAGATAGAAAATAATTTTGGATTTCTCAAAAGAATAGAAGGACCTTTTCAGGACTTCTTCAACAGAGTGATTTGAAACGAATGGCAAACACCATTCCATGTCGAAGATTATTCTTTATAGGGATTCGCTATGAGGCCATGATTGGTTTCTATTCATAAAATATGATAGCCATCACAATTTCCAACAACCATGTCGAAGAGTATTCTTTATAGGGATTATCCACATCTTATCTGCTATGACGAAGTTTGTGGAGCTTTAATCCAGCTTGTGGAGATGTTGAATCTTCAACAGCACGCCCTGATCTGAAGCGAAACAGCAACCTTTTATATAGATAAGTGAAGAAAATATGAAACACATATTAAGAAAACTTTTTGTTAATTTAACACTTTTTGTTAATTATTCTTTCGACATCATTAATTAGCGATTAATTTTTGGAGGAGGTGATGCATTGAAGCATCCGTGGAAAAGATTTTAAGTCTATTTCCTATGACTTGTCCAACAATCTTTTCCCAGCGATATCCTGTTGTTCATGAAGAAATTGATCGGCATTAAGGATACCATGAACATATGCAGTAAGAGAATACTGCTTCTTAGAAGCAGAACTGAGAGCAGAGACAGTGCTGGGAGATGATGTTGGATTAGCAGAAGTGAACACAAGTTGGGTAGGTAGCGAAGCATTATTATTGTAGATCTGAGAAGGTGGATCAGCAGCAACTTGAGGGGCCACATCGTTGACTTGGGAGCGACACGCATAACATCTTGAGCAGACAGTTTATAAAATCTGTTTGTGGTGGCAATAAAAGAAGTGGCATCTTTGTTTGGTTTTTTGCTGGGTCTTTTTGCGGGAATGAAATCAGCAGTAAGAGATCTAATTTGCTCTTCAAATTGACTTTGCAGGGAAGTTTTTAGTTCACGTTGTTCAATGTCTGTGATTCTGTCGTACACTTTCGCTTGGGAGAGGTGAAGTTTACTTAAATAGCCAAGAGAAATTACCTTTCTGTGAAAAGTGGCAGATATCTTCCCATTGATTTCCTGAAGGATATGTTTGAAGTCTTGAAAATTTGCAACAGCAAAAATTTTGATATTGATGTTGTCAGTAGATTTGCTTTCATCCGCAGAAAGTTGGTTATTTGCAGCAGTGAAACAGTCCATTTTCGTTGAAACCTCTGCAGAAAAACAAAAGAAAGTGTAATGACTACGTACGACTGCTTTACAATTATCGAGAAGTGAATAAATATCATAAGCACAGCACTTCCCGCTTGAGAGAAACAAAAAGTACCTCGCAATGCAGGGGCAGGTGTAAACGCTCGCCGGCCGTTTTGCGCGCTTTCCTAAACCTCAAGAAAAAAAAATCTCGCTTGCCGCCACAGCTACAAATCTTATAGAAGTACACAAATATCATATCAGAATTTATACGATTCGCTGAAAAGGATTTGTTGGGGTTTGCCGAAACGTCCTATGTGGTTAAGAAGAGGTTTCTTTTCTGAAATTAAAATTGCAGAAGCATTAACAGCAAGTATTAATTAAATATTTAATTGTGGAATAAAAGGTGTAAAATAACACTAATAAATGAAAATAATACGAAAACAGGTTCAAACATTCATATTAAAATCTATGAAAGATAGGAAAATCATTTGTTCAAATAAGGTGTCAGTGTTCTGCGATTCTGCGAAACAATCTCGATGCTCACAAAGACCTGTTCGAAACCTTTCTAGATGGGCAGGGTTGAATTTAAAATAATAAGCTATATGGGCAAAGGTTTAATTTCTAAGGATAAACTGCTCAGAACAGGACTGTCTGCTCCGGCCAATTTATCTTCAGGGGCCACATTTTTCATGTGAAACCTATCATAACGGTTAGTCCTATAGATCTCAAAACAGAAAAAATGATTGAGAGTTTTTGCTAAAACAATGCTTAGTATAGTTATTTGTAAGGTGAGGGTGAGGGATGCCTTTATGGAAAATAAAAATTCTCCAGAGTCAGAAACTAGAAACTAGGGCCGGTGTTAGATATTATACCGTCTGATGCAATCTGGGAGGTTTTCAATTTCTGCTGTCCGCTAACTCCTAAATTCTAAACATTTTTGTCGCTCTTACCCATACAGCACCCTTATAGTTGCTATGACGTTACATTGACATTCCAGTTTTCATTACATTGTGAGCATGGTAACAACGTGGCAGAGATGTCACATTCTGTGTGAATGTGAATATCGCATGGATGTCACATGCACGTAACAGCAAACATTTAGTGAGACCACCAAGAAAATTCGTGGTCTTCCCTCTTCGACCCATCTCGACTTTACTTACGCAATTCGTCTTTAAAGATAGGTATCTTATTGCCTCGATACTTAATTTATTTTTGCCTCGTTACTTAATGATCCATCCTCACCGATTCATTGTTAAATGTTTTAATACACCTTTCGAAATAAATGATTTTTCTGCTAATAGCGTGCAGTTTTAGTTATTTTTTACTTCCTTGCAAGAAGTAAAGGAAGTATTGTAAGAGAGAAAAATTTCGGATTCATATTTCAACAAAAATATTGCTACGCATGTGTTTAGTCAGCTATTTTTAGTAGAATTATAAGTAAATTTGTTTTATATCCCCGTGCAATGCAGCACGAGACCTAATTTAAGAGAAAGCTACGCCAGAAAAGTCAAAATACGGGAGCACGCACATTTAACATTTCATAAATAGATATCTCGTAATTTATATTTAAATTGCATAAATATAATTGACTACTATGCTAGGTGTAACCGTAATTATACTCTTTTGCTTTCCAGAAATTTCGAGAAAACAGAAATTACTAGAACTTTCTCTCGACCGATTAAAAAGCCGGAGAGAAACATCTCATCTCAGTTACTTAGCTGCTGTAATTTTGTTGACCGGATTAGCTTTCTCTGCGCTTCAGATTCTGTTCTATTTAGCGTTTTAGTAGTTTAAAATATAGCTACTGGTTATATTGCGTGATACTCTGATATTGTACGAATATCTTTGAGGAAAAATCCACGTTTTGTTATATTTCTTGTGATCAGAGTAAATTTTATTAACTTTTTATCGGACTTGTGGATTCAGTCTATTACGAACCCGTACGCACGCAACAATGTCCGTTCTGACCGCTCTTGAATTCATTTAGACGATTTTGCGGCTTCACGTCTATACGTAGGGAGAGAATAGAGGACTATTTTTTTTAAAACGGATTGTAAAAGGAACTCAGAAGGGATTTCTTTCATGACATCTGTACGTCCGTGCGTGTGTATCTATCTTGCATGACTCAAAAACGATCAGTCATTGTACATCGCAATTTTGTCCCGCAATTGTCATCGCAATTGTACATCGCAATTTCGCTCTCCCGTTCTACTGGGCCGATTGACGAAATTCAAATTGCGTTTTTCATTTCTCGAAAGCGCGACTTAGGATATATATTAGATTTATATATAGCTTTGTTCTAATATTGGTAGTTTGACTCAAAATCGGACTTTTTCTTAAATAACATAACAAAATTTTTCCATATTTCGATTCTACGACTCCAATTGTGCCAAACTACCAATTTGTCAAAATCGCACGAGCAGTTTTTAAAAAAAATTGGCTGTCAAAATTTTAGCTCCTCAATGTTAATTCAGTTTGGTATGTATTTATTAATATTTCTTTTTTTTTTAAACTTATTTGATTCCTTCCTATACAGTTCGAAATTTAGGTTCATTCCAAATAAAATTTACCCTTTATTATGATTTATTTTTTAAATAATTTTTATAAATTTTTCGAAAAAAAATTTTAATTATAGCCTATAAAAGTTTTACAATTATCTTAAAGTAGGAGTATTTCTAAGCATACCTGCAAAACATTAGAGCTTTTTATTCAAAATTTCCGAAGATACACGTGAATTTATATATTGGCGTGTTTTGAAATTTGGCATATTTGTTGAAAGCGGTAATAGTATAAATGTGGTTTACGCACTTTGTTAAAATTATTTGAAAGTAAGAACGATGTGACTTTTTTCTCAACTCATCCACAATGTAAAAAGGAAGGAACGATGTGACTTTTTTTTCGCTCCTGGACGATGGAAGGGATAGGAAAATAGGTTGCCATGTATTAAGAAGTTTGCTAAGTGAATTATTCTTGACTCAAACTGAAAAAAATTCGCCAAGTTAAATTTTTGAATTTCTCCGTAAATTTCGCACCAAATTTTACAAAATTTAATATTTAGGCATAATTTGAGGTCATAGAAACGAAATATGGAAAAATATTGTATGCTATTCCAGAAAATGTCCGATTTTGTGTCAAAATACCTATATTAGAACAAAGCTATCTATAAATCTAATATATATCCTACCGTCTTTTTCCGAAAATAAGACACTGTCTTACTTTCTTTTTTGGTCCAAAATACGCGCTAGGGCTTATTTTCGAGGAAGGGCAAAAATAAAAGTATATTTATATATTTTTATTTAATATTTATTTTACACAGAATACAGAAATTTAAATTTATTCAATTACAGTCATGTCATCTTCTTCTGGAACATCGTCATAAATAAAATTCTGAATAATATTCTGATTTTCTTCCAAATCCATTTCCTGTTGAATCATTGGTCCGAATCTCTCATGTCTTGCGATATAGCTATCGTTAAATGAATACTTCTTGTCTAAGTAGCCTGTTCGTAGTGCATTGGAAACATCACTATCAGTTATTTTGTCCCATGAATTTTTTACCCAATTCACAACTTCTTGTAAGCCTGGTTTTACAAAATTACCTCGATGATTTCTCACCATTCTGTTTTCAATATATTCATTGATTTCCATCCGCAAATGATCCTTGAATGGCTTGTTTATTGCAATGTCAAGTGTCTGGAGGTAACCAGTCATTCCTGCCGGAATCATTATTTGATCAATCTTCCTCTCAGCAAGAAAGTTTTTCATGTCTTTAGCGCGGTGAGTACTGGCTGAATCCCAAACTAGTAAACCTCTATTCTGACCCCTCAACAGTGGTGGCAGCATAAAATCAACCCACTTTCTTATAACTGCTTGGGTGCACCAGGCTTTTTCACTTTCAATGACATAAATTCCTGAAACACGTTGAATCTGGTCTTTTTTACCTTTAGTGATTAAAAATGGCGATACTTTCTTGCCATCTAGACGAATCGCCAAAATACAGGTAACACGTGCACTATCGTAACCGGTAGAAGGAACGTAAATTGACGAAGAAGCCTTGTGGTGAACTGTCGTTTGAGCTCCTTGGCCTAGGAATACCGCGGTCTCATCCATAGCAATCATGTTGGAGAGTTGGTATTTCGAAAAATCGATGCCATCAACAAAAAGCTTAAACGCAAGTGCACGCTTAACAACTTCATTGTCTTCCAGCTTAAACAATGTTGTTGATCTCCTTAGAGACAGTTCATATCGTTTAAGGAAGTTGTCCAACCAGTGTGACGATGCTTTAAATTCTTCTGTGGATATATCAAATTCAATTGCTGTTTCAAGGGCAAATTTTTGAATATCAGCCCTGCGCACAACCAAAGCCATTGCTCTCCTGCCTGCAATCCATTCCCAGATGCAATCTTCCAACTCAGAAAATAACGGCTGCCGACCTGATCCAACTCTGCGTTTTTTCTCATTTCCTTGGTCCACCAGTTGACACAGGTAATCGTAGTCTGCACGCCATTTACGAACCATACGGAGATCCAGCATCTTCTCTTTACAGAATGCTACAAGATTTACACCCCTGGAGTCTTCCACGATTCCCTTTTTGTACTCGACGGAATAGCTCTTTCGTTTTGTACTCATTTTAACTGGGGTTAAAAATTATTCACTTTATTTTTAAATAAAATTACGTATGAGGAAATAATCAGACTTACAAGACTGAAATGAATGAACGTTGTATACTTGCATTGTCGCTCAATGTAGACTGCTGCCTTATGTTGTATTTTTAAGACAAATTCCAAGAATTAATTTGAAACGAACTGTAGAGGTAAACAATTAACTTCTCGGAATAGTTTGTTTCAAACATTTCTCTAAAATACGAGTATTAGGAAAGCTAAACATATTATTACTTAACAACAGCATTTTTTAACGAGTTCTTTTTGTCACATTATTTTAACTAGTGATTATTTTCGGGGGATGTCTTATTTTACAAACATATCCGAAAATCACGATAGGGCTTATTTTCGGAGGATGTCTTATTTTACAAAAAGTTCCGAAAATCACGATAGGGCTTATTTTCGGAGGATGTCTTATTTTCAGAAAAAGACGGTAAGTCGCGTTTTCGAGACATGGAAAATGCAATTTGAATTTCGTCAATCGGCCCACTAGAACGGGAGATACAAAACTGTCCCCCACTCCTTTTTTTTTTTTATTGCATCTCGCGTACCTCAAAAACGAGCCTCAGAACGTTGTAATTTTGTATAGGACTGCTGTAACATGTAGATGTGTACCTCCTATATGGGTTGCAATCGGCCGC
>KK121178.1:41856-61090 GCA_000611955.2 Stegodyphus mimosarum
ATTTAAATTTATTCCTTGCAGCAATGGCGCAATGAATTGTTTAAATTTAATTAATAATTAAATAATAATTAAATAATAATTAAATAAAATTTACTGTTATGAAACATTATATATACAGTCTGTTACTTGGCTCAATGAGCTCAGAATTTTTATTCTTATATGTTGGTAAATTGCGCATTCTTTGCTTTAAAATTAATCAAATTATGTTGTTCTTATCTTTTGGTTAAGGTTTTTATGCCTTTAGTAAATCTGCATGCAATATTTGTAGAATTATCAACAATTTAAAAGTTGTTTAAGTGTGGCTAAGTAACCATGAAATGGTTACAAAAGCAGCCATATTTGTTTACATTTGAAACTTAGCAGAATAGTGAATTTGTTGCCAATCTAGAGAAGCTAAGCTTCGCAGCAACAGAGATAACGCTTTCTTTTACTATTGTAAATTAAATCATGTTTAATCCATTCTGGAATTTATTCGAGGAAATACAAGTAAGTCTAAGATTTACTTCGTAATTTTTAATACAGATATTTTTTGAGTTTTTATGCATTTTTGCCTTGTCGTGAGGTGAGAACTGAATTAATTTAAAGAGAAATACTGGAACGTCTGTGAAAAACTGTTCCCCCCTTTTTTTTTGCTTGTTTAATTTCTTTTATACATCGTTTTAGATTTATTATAGTATTTGAATAGATCATGCGGCAAGGATTTGATAATTCTTCAGATGTTATGCATAATTTTTGTGCATTCAGAGTTATAAAATATCAGATCTAATGCTGTTAAGTGAACCTTCCCTCAGAGTGTCAATGACAAACAAATATAGTGTTTTTAAAGAGTGCACTTATTCTGTTGGGTTTATGCGCTCTCTGCGAAGTAGATTTATTAATTAAATCCAATAAGTTTAAATGAAATGCAGGAAAAAATGCGTATAATTTAGTATTCCGTACAGGAAAGTCATGCGATGTACACATCCAGATTTGCTTAAAGTCATATTTTCACAAGATGTGGATGGAATCTGAAGAAATGAAATTTTTTCAGTTTGGAAAGGAAAGTTTTTATTCAATAATGATTTTTGTTTCACCTATAAATTTAATTCTAATAACTGTTTTATCGACTGTACTGAGAGTTATTTATTAAAAACGAAGAATTTAATGCATAACTTAATTAATAATGACTATATTTTGAACTGGCCTATCTAAAAGCAGAACACTTTTTTAATAAACATGATTTATAATAAGAAAACATTCATATCATTTTAAGGGACAGGAACAATATCTATCCAAAGCATTCAATTCAAGCCTAAGATTGTTTAAAGCATAGCTTTGAGTATAGATTTGTAGGACAGATTTTGCTTATGAGTTTATGTGATCGTCTGATTTGCTGGATGGAAGTTCTAGATTGAAATCACAGATAAACTTACAAGAATAATCACCATTCACTAAGCATTGCTGCATATTGCAAAAGTGCAAAGTATGAATGGAAAGACCCTAAGTGTTTTTAAAGTATTACATATTCTTCACTTTTTGTAATGTGTGATTCAATATATAAATACCATTTTAGACTATGCATAAAATAATTCTGAGAATTTTTATTCCTTGTTATTGTTTTAAGGATTGCATATTTAGGGTTTTAAAGAATAGAATTTGATAGAAGTTGAGAATCTGTTAAAGTTTCATAATAAAGGCTCTTAATGCTTATTTGTAAATCATGTTTAAGACTTTTGTTAGTTTTTTCTTTCCTCGACTCTTGCATTTTAATGTGAAATCATCGTAAAGTTTACGAAATTACCGGAATCATAAAATTTATGTAATTATTATAAGTAGTACTAGTTGTTACGAAAGAATGTAATCATAAAATTTCTGCAATCATTAGATGGAGTCGATAAAAAAATTACACACGGACATTAAAATAATAACATTAGCTAAAAATAAATGAAATAAAAAGTACAATTTTGGATATAAATTGCTTAGTTTTTTTAAACTGGAAGAAGGCATTCTGAGAAAAATTCACAATGCATTGCCTTTTAAATTTAAATATGCAATTGAATTATATCTGGTCTAATTAAAAGAAAAATAAAAAACCTGTCGTAAAGCATTTTGAAAGATACTGACCTAAAAGTACTTTTAGTTAAAAAAAAGTCTTCATTTATTCTTCTTATTAGAAACAAAATTCATCGAGAGCTCAAAAATTAATGTTGTAAACAAACGAAAAATTTAAGGTTGAAACTGCATATAAAAAAATACTTAGCTTGAATTTCAAGAATTTGATTTCATTGTTTTTTCAATGATGTAGAGGCTGTAAAGGTATATGCACATAAAATAACTCAAACTACATAAGAAAAAACTATCTACGAAATGCCCTTCCCTATTCCACAGAACAATTTTTAGAAATTTTTATCTAATCTTTTAAGAAGAATCTATTCACAAAATTTGGCAAATTATATTAAATTACGCACAGAAAATGAAGTGTGCACATTTAACTTTAAGAATGACCTGCTGTGTATAAAAGCTTTGCAAAATTTACAAGAATTAAACTGAACAAAGATTTTTAATGCAGTTAGCATTAAAAATATTGTCTTAAAATCCTTATAATTCTCTGTTTATGTTTCCAGCAAACATCTCATGAAACAAGTCTAATGTCAATTCAGAATTTGTGATAATTTTAATAAATATGAACTTTCAAATTATGTACACATTCCTCATGGAGTTTGAAATTTTATATTGAAAAATTTGAAAATTAATTTTTGCAGCTAACATTTATTTGAACACAATAAAGAAAAAATGCAGTACATAAAAATATTACAAGTCTCAAAAAGCTAAAACTTAAAACATGAAAAATTAAGTTCTGAGATATCGTAAAATAGATTTTTGCCTTAAAATCTACATTAATTGGGCAATTTCATTTCTAGCAATGCAAACAGAACATATATATGATTAATAAAAAGTTTTTAAATGAATTCGAAACCCTCTTGCTTCGATGTATTCAAAGCATCGGCTTTGGAGTTAGATACCATTTCTGTGTCATGACTGTGTTTATCTCGAGGTGCGTTTTCGTTTTCAGAATTCGGTCGCATTTTCTTCAGTTTATTTTTCAGAGCTTTCATGTCCTCTTTCTCTTTCTTCACTCGAAGATGCTTCTTACTTCTTACATGATCTTGAGCACTAGCGGGGCCGCTGAAACTGAGACGGCAAATATTGCAAACAAGAAAATCATAATCCTGCTTAGCCTCTCCATCAACTTCGCCTTCGTCATCTGACACCGAATATTCCGAACACTTCACCGGAACAATTTCAGAATGAGATGATAATAAATTCATGATCTCTCGTTTTGATTTCTGCTTTTCGTGGTCATTTATCTCCAGGTGAATCTTCAATGCAAGAATGTCTGTGAAAGGTCTTTTACATTCTTTACACACAAATTTTTCATTTTCGGCATCGTGAATATAAAAATCTTTTAAATCTTCCGCAACTTTCCGTCTTTTCACCTCTTTTTTGTGGACAGCACTCTCAACATGTCTAGAGTACGGGACATGCCCGCTAAAGAACTTACCACACACATCGCATTTTAAATATCCATCGTCTTCATCACCCACAAGCTTTGCTTCATCTGGGTTATTCTTCTTAAATTTCTCAAGAATTGCTTGATGCTTCAGCTTTTTCTCGTGCGTAGCACTTTCTAAGTGCTGCTGGTAACCTTCCGGACCGCTGAAGTATTTTTGACAAACAGCGCAATGGGCGTACGGCTTTTCTAGCACTCCATCATCGTCGCCTTCGTTTTCATCGTTGCCGTCAATAACACCTTCCATATCTTTCAACTTTTCCTTCAAATTTTGCTTTTTGAGATTCTTTGAATGCACACCTCCTTTCAAGTGCGATTTATATTGGGACACCTCGGTAAACGCCTTTCCGCAGACACTGCAATGGATTTCTGAATCATGATCGTCGTCTTCCTTGTTTTTATCTTCCTTTACTAATCCATCAGATTTTTTCAGCTCCTTTTTCAATTTGTTTTTGTTTAACATTTTGTTATGCTTCTTACTTTTCAGATGCTGTTCGTACGATTTCACACTTTCAAACAACATTCCGCAAAGGTCACACTCTATGTCTATGCAAGAACTATCGTCACTATCCGAAATGATACAGTCTCTTTCCTTCTCCTTGCCTGCATTCATGTTAGTTTTTCTGAAAAATGAAAAAAGTGAAATTTAATTTCACATTTCATTGCTATACAATGAAAAAATAAGAGTAATCGAGTAAATTACTTAAATTAATTAAATTGCTGTACGAAAAGCCAGAAATATTCAACGGCTTTCGCTGAATTTCACAAGGGAAATAGGTAAATGCATATTGATACCATCTACCAGCTGTTTCGAACGCGGAATCACTGGATGTTAAACTTGGCCCATAACGAGCTTTTTGTCCTTAAGCTATCTGATATGGGAAACAGTTGTTATTGACATATAAAAACGTATGTCTTGATCTTCAAGATGGGCTTGTAAAGTGATTAGTTTTTTGGTTTAGTTTTGTTTTTTTTTGAAGCAGGAGACGTGAAAAACAAGCAAAGCCCTCACCGGACTTGAACCCAGGACCTTTCGAATACACATCGAGTATGCTTCCAATTACACCACGAAGGCATCTACAAATGAGGAAGAAAATATTTTATATATTCCCCCTTTTAAAGGGCGACTGGGGGTGACGGGACCCAATCGCCGAATCCTGGTCGTGACGAATTATCGTCTATCACCTTTTAGTTCGGGCGCCACTGTAGAGTCATTAGCTTATTTTGAAGCAGGAGACATGAAAAATGTATAATGCACTCGCCGGGATTCGAACCCAGGACCTCTCGAATAAGCGTCAAGTATGCTTCCAATTACACCATGAAGGCATGAGAAAAAGGGAGAAAATACTTTATAGGCTTTCTAAGGAAAAGATTCAATATTTAATTATTTCATTATTACAAAGAACGTTAGGGCTAGCTACGTAACGTAAGGAATGCCTTTGTATAGGGCATGGGGAACTGTCTCTTAGTCACACAGACATGGGAAAAATTATGAAAAGTTCCATGGAGCTAGGTTAGAATTTAAGCTGCAGTTGAATTACCAATGTTCAGATATCTTACCATTGCTCACTAGTGGGCCCAAACAAGGTATTTATATTACATATCAGGATAAAAATTATGATCTCTTGTAGTTAGTTTCTTCAACTACTGGAAGCGAGTATTGCAAGATTTGATGACAGCTTTAAAATGTTATAATACGATCAACGTTAGCTTTCAGACTGAAGATTCTTATTTAAGGAGGAAAGAGAAATATTTGCATGGCTTATATTTTGGTTCCTTTCTTGTAGAGATTTATAATTTTTTCAAAACAGGAAACAGAAAATTTAAGTTTATCCTTCCTTGAATCGAATCACGGATCGTTCAGTTACTGGCTAGCCGTTCTTACTACTTAAAACATGAGATCTTGCGCGAGGGGTGGGGTAATTCCTCATAAAGTAAATTCGTAAAATTCAGAACCTTTGTAATTTTCATTTAGTTTACATATCATGCACATGTAAGTAATTATTTCTCATCCTCTTCCCCCCCCCCTGAAAAAATCGTAATGGTTCACGCAGCAAGAAGTACAGCACAATTCGGTCAAGCAGCAAAAAGAATTTCAGTGAAATTTATTTTAATTAGTATGTCATTTTTTTTATGCCAAGTCTTCTTTCTCGAACTTCGACAGGTTCGTCTATTTCAACAGAATGCGTAAATGAACAGAGTTTAAATAAAGAGCGAGAATCAACGTTTAAAAGAAAGCGTTGGGAATTTCAGTCTGCTATGAACTGGAGAGTTTGACTTTAATTAAGTTAACAGTCGTAGAAAAGCCGAGCCAGGTGGGTAGGCTTCAAACGTAAACTGTAGTAAATAATTTGTATCATTGTTGTCTATCCAGCCCAAAGAAAAGGGAAGTTAATTTTACTAATGGATTTACTTTTTGTAACTTAAAGCTGAAGTTTTAACAAAATCATTTAACTGTTTCACATTTTTGTAAGGCTTAGTATCCTGGTAATGAAAGCCAGAGACGTGACGAGAAGTTCTCCGACAAACTAAGATGTTTACGTTAAGTCGAAAAAAGTTTATCGTATTGTTTCGGGCTTTAGGTGAAATATGAAAAATGAGATTGAAGTTTTCTAACTGTAGGAAAAAAAAAAAAAAAACAAGTAATTAAATTGTTATTTTATGCTCAAGGACTTAATAGTTCTAAAGTGAAAAGTCCTTTTATTTTCAGCAATAAAGTGAAATATATGACTCGACGCATTTATAGTAGCAAGAAAGTATCCTTCTTAGAACATACGCTTCTCTTAAGAGTATCGGAGGGCTCAAAGACCCCCCTCCATTTACGGAAGCAACAGGTAAGATGGCTTAGGTAAGATTGATTGACTGATTGATTGATTATTGGGACAAAGCCCCCAGTCCACCTAGCCGAATTATGACAGCCGTATGACTCATTAGGGGACCAACCCATTTCAACAACAAAACGAAACAGAGCAATAAATACGACCACAGAAAACTCAAATTATCACTGGACCTAAATACAAAAAAACTACTCAAAACGAACTAAAAGGAATAAAATAAAATTGTGTTAAGAAACAGAAAATTTAAAAACGGAGCCTTTAAAATTTCGTTATCGTTTGCGAGAAACACTGCAACTCAACTCTTCTTTAACTACAACGCACTTCGAACGAGCGTCGAGAATGATGTATCCCGTGACTTGCTAACGACGTATTGAGATATAAAAATTTGAATTGTAATTTTAATGTTGTTTTAAATATATTCTAGTGTTAGTCTACGTGTAGCCTGTTTATTCTTATGCTGTTTTTTTTTATTTGAATGCTGTTTCAACATTGAAGGAGATACAGTCACCCCGGGAAGAAAAGGTAGGCTGAATTTTGATATTTCATTTGAAATAAAAAACGTTTAAAAAATAAAAAAATATTAAGTTAATTTTTTAACATGGCATCCCTGCCGGGACCGTGATCTGTATTACGTAATATAATATAATTTGTCTGAAATATATTTGAATATCATATTTAGTATTGAATTTGAATTAAGGTAACATAAATTAAGTAAAATGGCCCCAGAAACAGCTTTAACTTTGTGTATTCGAAAACGATCAACATTAAGAGCGTCAGTTACAAAACTTTGTTCAAAAATTGAAGCATTACAAAAACCGAAGTAACTGCCGCTGATAGTGAGCTTGAGTTTTACGTAGAACAATTAAACGACGAATTTGAAAGTTTTAAATTTGTAGATACTGAAGTAGAAAAGTTAGTAGATCTCAAAGATCTTGATAAAGAACTTGAATCCGCCGAAGAAGACAGAGAAAAAAATCATTACATGGAAATTTAGAGCAAACAAATATTTACGATGCGTGAATCAAATGAATCAGTCAGTCGACTCTTCCCATTCATCACTTAATTTGGATACAAATCCTCAGCGTGAAATTACCTAAAATAACAATTCCAAAATTTTATGGAACGTTAAGGGGTTGGCTTACATTCTGAAACTTATTCGAAACATCGATACATAATAAAAAATCACTTGACGGTGTTAGTAAATTCAATTACTTAAAAGCCCATTTAGCTGGAACTGCTTTGGAAACTATAGAAGGTTTTTTTAATTCAAGCGACAGTTATAAAAAAGCTGTTTCGTTACTTGAAAAAAGATTTGGAAGGAAAGCAGTTTTGATAAGCACACACATGAAACAGTTACTAGAAATACCCACGCTTAAACGTTCTAGTGACGTAGTGGATTTTCGGAAATTGTTTGATAAAATTCAAATTAATATTAGACGCTTGGAATCGCTAGGTGTAAGTTCGAACGCGTTCTGTGCCTTATTAGCACCTGTAATCTTAAAAGCATTACCGAGTGATTTAATATTCGAATTAAATAAAGAATTAGGAGATAAGTATTCTATTAATGATCTAATTGGCTTTTTGCAGAAACAGTTAATGGCTAAAGAAAAAACAGAGTTGCACTTTCATAACTCCCCAGTACTACATCCAGATAGATACCTTTACTAATTCCAGACCGGCTGGCGCACGATTAGAAAAATAAAAAGAAAAGTCGCTTCCCGTGAAAGCTTCTGAGTTATTAACGAGCAATTTGGCCTTAAAATCTAAACATTGTACCTTCTGTGGAAAGGATTTACCATTTAAGCAAAGATTGTTTATGCGGAAAGGATTTACCATATGGAAACAAGAAATTACTTGGGTATACATTATTTGCCGCATAAAGCGATATTTTAAGGAGAACTCTACCACTAAAGTTCGTCCTGTGTTTGATGGTTCTGATAGAACTAGCAGCTCCGTATCATTGAATGACTACATCGAAAAGGGTCCTAATCTAATTGAGATGATTCCGACAATTTTAAATCGGTTTAGGTGGGGAAATATCGAAGTTGTTGCAAACATCAAGCAAGCCTTCTTGCAGATAAGCCTAAACAAAAACGATAATTTTTACGGTTTATGTGGTGGAAAGGTGGAGATTCCCAACAGTTAATCACATACAGACATTCGGTATTTCAAGAGTACATCGTATTCGGTATTTCAACAGCCCTTTTTACTTGCCGCTGTTTTAAATCATGTTCTAGATCAGGTAGAAGAGACTTTGAAAGGAATTGCAATGAAACTGAAAGATTCATTTTACGTAGCTAATTGTGTTACAAGTATTGACTCTGTTGCTGGCTTGGAATATTTCAAAAGAGAGTCTCAAAAAATTCTAAAAGCAGCTAAATTTGACTTACGTGGATGGAGAAGTAATTATCTTCCCGAGATACAAGATTTATTTGGAGATAGCTCAGCTTATATAGACGAAAACGATGTATCGGTTTAAGGTCTCAAATGGGATACTAAGAATGACACCCTGTCATGCCAATTGATAGAAATTGAGAACAACCATGAACCGATTACTAAACGAAACATTTTATCTAAAGCACAACAATTATTTGATCCCATAGGTTTCATTTGCCTGATAACGTTAATTCCTAAACTGCTTCTTCAGGAAATTTGGAAATTGGGAATCTCGTGGGATTTTAAATTACCGGAAGATTTAATTAAAATATTCGAAAAATGGGAAGATCAGTTACCAGAAATTGAAAACCTCAAGATACCTCGTAGACTATCTGAATTAGAACTTAGTGAATTCGACATAACACTGCATACATTTTGTGACGCGTTTAAGTTTGCATATGCGACTTGTATATTTCTTAGAGCTGAAAAGGAGAGAAAAGTAACTTGTCAATTAATACAAGCTAGATCAAGAATTGCTATTTTGAAGGGATTATCGATTCCGAGGATGGAATTGCTAGCATGTCTTATTGGGGATAGATTAACCAATGCAGTGAAGAAAGATTTAAAGTTAGAAAAATTCAGTCAGTCTATTGGTCCGATTCCATGGACGTACTGTATTGGATCCAAAGAGAAGGTCCGTGGCAAACATTTTTATCTAACCGTGCAAATAAAACTAGAACTCTATCAGAATCCAATGAATGGAAGTTTGTTCCTGGATCTCAAAATTCTGTGGACATACCGTCAAGAGATTGCTTTGCCTTGCTAAAGCAAAAATGGCACGAAGGACCTCCTTGGCTTAGAGATTCTAAAGATAAATGGCCGGATTATGATCTGTCACCTGAGGAAGATGTGGTAAATGCAGAAAAGAAGAAAACTATAGTGTCTCACATTGGATTATGATCTGTCACCTGACGAAGATGTGATAAATGCAGAAAAGAAGAAAACTATAGTGTCTCACATGAATCAGAGTAATGATAATTATCATAACCACATATCTTTGTATAAGAGAATAATTAGAATCACTAGTTGGATATATATGTTTTATAGGAATTCTAAGACACCTAACAAAATTTCAAGAGAACTATCTAATGAAGAGCTTAAAGAAGCTGAACTTATAATTTTGAAAAATGTTCAAAAGACTCTTTCCACAGTGATCAACGTCTAAAACCATTGTCGACATATACAGACTCCGATGGAATTTTGAGAATTAAAACAAAACTTCTTTTGAGAGACAACGATGACAATTTCAGACTCCCTATTGTCCCACCATCAGATCATCATGTAGTTAAATGCCTGATTCTGTGTAAACATCAAGACCTTGGACATTGTGGAGTGCAGTCGCTAATGGTAGCTTTGAGAGAAAATTATTGGATACTGAAAAGTAGACAAACTATAAAAGCAGTAATCAAAACTTGCATTGTTTGTCAAAGATTTAGTCAACCCCCCTCATATTCCAGTAGGAATGCTTCCTGAAGATCGTGTAAAAAATGCATGCGTTTTCGAAATTATTGGTGTGGATGTAACAGGTCCATTACTACTGAAAGAAGGTATGGATCCTAATTTTAACCTGTGCAGTTTATACAGCAGTACATTTAGAACTTCTGACTTCTCTGTCAACAGACAATTTCCAAATGGCATCTAGAAGATTCATAGCTCGTCGCGTTTGTCCTTTAGTGTATACTCAGACAACGAACAAACTTTACCGGAGCTGAACATTTATTGAAAAATGACGATCTAAAAAGATTAAAAATATCTATTTATCCTAATACTTGGAAATTCATTCCTTCAGAAACCCCATCGTGGGGTGTTTTTTGGGAGAGGTTGATTGGCATTCTAAAACGAATTCTGAAAAGAGTTTTAGGACCAGCATCTCTAAATTATCAAGAAATGGAAACCGTTCTCTGTGACTGTGAAAGCCAACTAAATGCTGGACCTCTAACGTAGATCAGTGAAGATCCAGAGGACTTAAACACATTAACATCTGATCTATTTTTGAAAGAGAATCGTCTAACAACATCGTCTAATACAACTGATTTTGATAAAATGAAAACTACTAGCAAAGACTTGAAAAAAAGATTGGTTTACAGAAGATAGCTGATGTCCGATCTTCGAGTCAGGTTTCAAAATGAATACTTGGGACAACTGCACCACAGAACAATAGCTCGAAACAGATTTTATGTCACTAACGTTGGAGATATTGTATTAATATGGACTGATAACCTCGAAAGATTATACTGGCCTTTAGGAAGAATATTGTTGATTTATACCAGCAAAGATGGAGTATCTAGAACATCCAAAGTTAAAACTAATGCAGGACTTGTGACTAGACCCATCAAAAGACTGTGTCCTATAGACCTGGATGGTGAGAACCATGTCGCCAATGTGGGGAATGTTATGTTAAAAGGAGAACTTTCTGTGAACCAAAGGGATCCCGATTACCATCTTATTACAACAAGAACTGGACGTGTTGTTCAACCTCCCTCAAAATATGGACAAAAGGGTGTTGAGTTCCCGATCAATGTTCCCGAAACTCGAAAGGGGGAGTGTTAAAAACGGAGCCTTTAAAATTTCGCGCATAGTTATCGTTTGTGAGAAGCATACTGAAACTCAACTCTTCTCTAACTACAACGCACTTCGAACGAGCATCGAGAATGATGTATCCCGTGACATGCTAACGACGTATTCTTGAGATATAAAAATTTGAATTGTAATTTTTAATGTTGTTTTAAATATATTCTAGTGTTAGTCTACGTGTGGCCTGTTTATTCTTACGTTTTTTATTTGAATGCTGTTTCAACATTGAAGGAAATACAGTCACCACGGGACGAAAACTTAGGCTGAATTTTGATATTTCGTTTGAAACAAAAACCTTTAAAGAAAATAAAAAAATATTAAGTTAATTTTTTAACAGTTACTTATAGACTTGAGAATGTTCTTTGCGTATTCTACTAAATTAGCATAATTGTTTTCAAAGTCACTTTATAATATTTTTTAAAATTTTCCCTTGTACTCTCAGTCAACACACAATTTTCAAAGAAGTGCCTTGCATCACCAATCTCATTGCATATCAAACATGGATCGTTATTCTGATGGCCAAAACGTTTGTGATAGGCCGGGAATCGTCCATGTCCTGTCATGATTTAAGTCAATATCATTAAATATTTTCATTCTTTTATTCACTCTGATATTCTTCAATAGACCTTTATTTCTTTTGGACGATCCCCAGCTTTCTTCTCATTTATTGATATTATCATTATACAATGTAGTCACAGTTTTCCTTCGTGAATCCTGCACGTCGTTTACTACTAGGCCATCACCGAGTGCAGCTAGTTTAGCTAAGGCGTCCGCCTACTCGTTCTCCTAATTTGCAGCATGGACTTTTATTTAATGTACTTTTATGCTATTTTTTTTAATTTAAACGTACATAAATATCCTTAATTTCGGTTATAAGTGTATTTCTGTGGTCTGGGCCCTACAGCGCCTGTAATGCTGATAATGCATCTGAATATATATTTATATTATATTTGATATGCAAATTCCTTTAATCCACCACAGAGCTTGTCGAATTACATAATAGTTCTGATTGACAAACAGAATTTAGATTTTTAAATTTAAACTTAGCATTGTCTATTTCAATACCGTGAAAATATATCACCAAAGCACTGCCAATACCTCCCCGGAACCGTCCCTATAAATATCTACTTCTCCTTGGTGTAAAATAAAGCAATCATACACAATCCCAAATCTATTTTCCGGATGAATTATGTCTTCATTATGATACTGAAAAGCCTTACTACTTCTTAAGGCATTGCTTACTTGAAAATCTTCTATGGCTCGATTCGAAAGTAAAAACTTTTTACAGTAGAATTCATAGGAAACCGAGAGAGGCGGAACGTTGGCCAAGATACAAGCAATCTCTGTTGAAGTAGTCCTATATGATCGTGTGATCGCAAGCATCTAGCTTCTCTGCAACATATCTATTTTACGATCTCCCCTGCTCTGCTACCCCATGCACCAATACCATAGTAGATCTTAGGCATGATGAACCATTTAAAAATTTTTCTAAGTGTGGCAGACTTTTTATTTAAAGTTTCATTATTAAAATTGCACTCGTAAAACCTTAAAACACCTTCTGTATATCTATGAATATTTTTTAAATGTTCAATAAAATTTAGCTTATCGTCAATAATCACACCCAGATATTTAATATTTTGTTCAAATGTTATACGTTTTCCATCGAATTTAAATCTGGGTGGTCTCATCTTTCCACCACCTCGGGGGGAAAAGAGTGCATAAGTCTTATCAATGTTAAACTCAATTTCTTCTTCCTGGCTCCAATTTTTAAATTTATTTTCAATTTTTCCAAATATATCTTGCATTTTCTCCAAAGACTCTCCTTTTATAATTACCAAAATGTCATCTGCATAACAAATAATATTCACGTTTGGTATTATACACTCTTTTAATAAGCTATTTACTATTAGACTCTGGAACAGGGGAGCACTGCAGGAGTCTTGGGGGGCAGCCTTTGTAAACATTAAATTCAATGCTCATTTTTTCGATACTGTACTTAAATATAATTCTCCTGTTTCTGAAATAATCTTTTATAGTCTCAAAAATGTCTTTTGTAATATATAGGTCTTTAAGACGCCCCAGCAGGGAGGACCATTTTACTGAATCAAAAGCTCCTTTGACGTCAAAAGAGACCAGTGCCACATGATGAGTCTTTCTTCTTTTTTCCTTAATTTCCGAAATAACTTGATGTAAAGCAAAATCTGCCGACCGGCCTTTCCTAAAGCCATATTGACAATCTGATAAGACATTTTGGCAGTTTACACTACCTTAAGGTAAGATAGGTGAAAATGTTTTCAGCAGAACTTCCTGCACAAAACAATTCCTCTACAGCCTCTACGAACAAAAAGCGCCGTAAGTCTTTTGCGAAAATTTTCAACGAAAAATACACTCTATTAAAAAAAAATCGACGCACCAAGAAGGAATCATCCAATTTCTTTGAAATTTCGTACGCTTAAATGTTTTGACCAAATATGGAACTGATTAAAATTTGGTGTCCAATGAATGAATGAATAGTGTGATCTCCAGCGCATCGGTACTGCGCATCCAGCAGATATATATAAGGAGACGTTCTTGAATTGTTGTTAAAAATTTCTGTTGCATTGCGATTTAGTATCCCTTTCAATGACTGAAAAAGTGGCTCCCCACAGGATCCAAGCTCATTACGAGCAACTGTCAGAGTTTGAAATAGGTCGTACCATTGGATTGAAAGAGGCAGGTTGGCCAAATCGGAGAATCGCTCGTAATATGAGTCGAAGCGATGTGGCGATTAGAAGATACTGGCAAGAATGGGTGGACAATGGCAGATTTCAGCATCATGATGGTAGCGGTCGACCTAGGACCACAGATCGGGAAGGCAGATGCACGCTGGATACTGTAGGTAAGTGAGAAAGAAACAAGAAATAAATGGTCCCAACAGTGGTACATGTTCATTGGTCCGGAGTCGCAGCCTCTCCCTCGGTTGCGATATCGATGTGCGCTTAAGAATTATGTTATAGGTAAGGCAGTCAATATCACTAATCACTATAGTGGTTGAGCAGCACCTCTGTTATCTAAATATTTCATTAGGAGTTACTTATGTAAACTTAAAATGTTTTTTAAATAAGCAGATTTTAAAATTAATGATCAATAGTATATGTGTAAGGAAAATAAATTAACTGATTTTGCTAATATTTAACAAGTGATATTTTCGAATAATATTGGAAAAACAGCTGTTTGAAAACAAACATAAGCCACTGTATATTCTGATTTTTCTTCTACAGTAGTAGCTCACAAAAATGATCGGACACTTTGAATTTTTGTATACTTTAATGAATATAAAAACTAAAATAAATTGAAACAGAAAGACAGGTTTTTATTTTGATTCTATGAAAATGCAATATTCTTTTTATTATAAATACATTTTCGAAAAACTGAAAATTAAATTAAAAAAACAATGCTGTTTTTTAATGAGGAGGAATAGTCTCACAAAAGTAATCGGGAACTTTTAGCAACCTCTCAAAATGACAAAAACTCGCATTGTCTTTGTTCCCTAATATTTTGTGAGATTACCTTTACACATTGTAGGTATTTTGAAAGCGGAAGACGTGAAAAATGAGCATTGCCCTCGACGGAACTCGAACTACTCGAACCAACTCTCGAATACGCGCCAAGCGTGCTGACCACTACACCACGAAGGCAGGCAAAGAAGGTGGGAGAAATACCCTATAACTTGATTACTTCATTTAATCTTTTGAGCATCGACTTCATGTTTTTTTTTTTTTTTTTTAAATCCACTTTATTTTTTTTTTTTTTTTGTTATTTCTGGATTTATTTTATACAGCCTCTCTTGAATCACTGCTTTCAGCTACGCGAAGATGTACTCTTTTATTTAACTTCTGATTCTAACTCCTTCCAAATATGTTCAATAGAATTAAGCTTTGGCGATTGAGGTGGTGCTTTAATTACTTTTGGATACTTATATAACAGCCAGATTATAATATTGTGCCCAGTATGCTCTGGATCATTGTCCTGGTTGAATTTAAAACTATTTTGTATATTAAGTTTTTGTGTTGACGATGCCAGTTTCACTTCTCAAGGTACTTATACTGATATCTCTATACCACCAACTATAACATATAATCTCTATATCACCAACTCCGGAATATGCCGTACATCCCAAACCACAACTCCTCCACGCCTTGTTTAACGCTTGGTACAAGAAATTCTGCTTTGGGTTTTCTCCCCACCAACACTCGTGCATCTGAGCCCCTCCCCCCCCAAAAAAAAACTGAAGGGTTTTAGATTTTAAATTACGTCCAAAGGGTCGTTTTCTTAACGCTTTGTGTGTTACCTTTATTTATGAAATATCCTCTTCTTCGCACTTAAACCATAAAATTCAGTTCAACAGCAATATCGCAAAATAATTTTAAAATGAGTATATCTTTAGAATTTCTGATACATAGTTCCTTGCGCTTTATATAAAAAGGTTTTTCTCCGTCATAGAGGGTTGCTATTGCTCGCTTCTAAATCGTTTGAGTTTGTTCATCAAAAATTCGTTACAGTTTTGCAAGATATGAAATAGATAATAAAACAAATTCCAAATTCGGGCTTCTAAATGCACATATTCGGGTGGAAACGTACGTTATTGAAAATTGGATGGCTCTAGGTACCGTAGTTTTATCACATTTGGAGAAATATACATACATTTATGCAGATTCTTCATTATTTAATTTTTTTAAATATAATACAAGGCTGCAATATTTTATGGCAACAGTTTGAAAAGTGATTCAGACATTTAATGTTTCCGACGCAAAATCGCAAAACGAAAACAATAGTCCTTCAGGGACAAAGTCCCTTTGGACTAAAAAATTAAAATTCTTAAATTTTCTTTCCGAAAAAGTGTCGAAGTTTTCGGTTGTTTTTACTGACATATTTCTTTTTCTTGCTACTCGCTCATAATATCCTGCAGATCGCATTACTCTTCTTACAATTTCTGGATTTACAAATGTTCCATATAATTCATGTACGTTCTGCAACAAGTTTAGGAGCACTCAGTCTTGGATTCTTTTCAATATACCTTAGAATAAAGTGTTTCATTCCATCAGATAGCTTAGATGGTCTTTTTTTGTTTTGAATACAATTCTCTTTCCTATTATTCTTAAAATTATCAAGAATTGTAGAATTACTTAAATTAAGTAAAGTGAACATTTTTCTCATAGATTTTCCTTTCTTTTGATGCAAATTAATAACTAATCTGCGGGTTCCAAACGACGTTTCCTTCCGTGAGCAAGCCATAGTAAGGAAACATTAAAGTAACCAATATTCTCTAAAAAGAAAATTCGAATTATAAAAGCAATGATTTTTATATTGTTGCCTAGCTTCTTTATCCAAACCAACTCCATAAAAGTTCGTTTATTATTTATTGCAGATGATTTTAATTAGAAATTCTGAAAATGCCCGTTTAATTTTAGGATATATTTTTTTTTCATTTCAGCCTAAACTTTATTTTTAAAACTTACTATTTAATTTTTTCAAATTTATTTAGCACAAAAAAGGAACTAAGAAACTCTGTAGTCAAAGGAAAATATTCTTTATTATTTTATTTCAAAGCTTTTCTTTTATTACTTGAAAAATATAGTGTCCGATCATTTTTATGAGACAATGTACATTCGTTTAGCTCAATACTGAAATTCATTATATTAAAAGAAAAAATGAACTGTAGTACATTAATAGAAAATTAATCAATTTAAATACTGTCACACATAAAAAAAAATACTGTCACACATACTAGATGGTACATTTCATAAAAAGATAGTAATGATGGCAACTCAGCAGGATAGCTATAAACAGTGTTTACACATTTTAACACACGTTTTGTGCGTTAACTTTATTTATTAAATATCATGTTCTTCGCACTTAAACCATAAAATTCAATTCAACAGCAATATCACAAAATATTTTTAAAATGCGTATCTTTAAAATTTCCGATAGAGTCTCGCGCGCCGAAGATAAAGTTTTCTTCCCCCCCCCGTACAGTGTTGCCATTTCTCGTTTAGAAACTGTTGAATTTGTTAATAAAAAATTCATTATAAAGTTTTAGGAAATCTGAAATAGATAATATAACAAATTCCAAATTCGGGCTTCCAGATGCCCATACGCGAGTGGAGGACTACGTTATTCAAAATCTGATGCCTAGGTACCGTTGTTTTTTCAGTGCTAGAAAAATACATACATTCACGCAGATTCTTCATTATTTAATTTCTTTAAATGCAGAGCTCTAATATTTGGTAGCAACAATCTGAAAAGTAAAACGCTGTTTTATAGTGGACGACGCAAAATGCCAAAACGAAATTAATAACTCTTCCAGGGAAATTTGCCGTTTGGGCTAAAAAAATGATCTAAATATTATCATAAAAAATATAAAGCCGTAGTTGCATCAATGAAAGAAAGTTTCAGTAAGGGTTTATGATTGTCGCATGAATCTCTTAGAATGGGAAATTAAAAATAAAAAGAGTGGCAGAAAATGTTAATATCAATCAACATACTATCAAGAGAAATTTTTACGTCCGATATTTACAGAAGAAATTCTATTTCTTTATTCCAATGACTAACAAAGAATGAAATTTCATGAAGATAAACAAAAATCATACTTCAAAAAGTATCATTGCATTTCTTGAAAAATGAAGTCTGATACAGGCATTGCATATACCGAGTGCGTCATAAATTCGTGCAAAGTTAAAAAATTCGTAATAAAAAAAGAAATGCACGGAAAAATTTTCTGTTTGCGCCAATATGGTCAGAAAGACATTGGATGTTTTTCTACGTAAAAAAAAAAAAAAAAAAAAAAAAAAAAAAAATTTCCAAAAGTAACCGACAGAGGGCGCTCACAGAGCATACTGAGGTGTTTTATGCAAATCAGGCTATCAATAAAACATTTGGCTGGAAACGGATCCGTTATTCGAAGGCGGCAGCATGCTTTCTTTACCAGATCGGGCATTGGTCGTTAAATTGTTCTACAAGAATGGTGAATCCACAACTGTTACATTGCGAAAGTTTCGCACGGAGAAAGGTCTGAAGGCACAAAAAAGCCCTATTTCATTGAATTGGATACGGAATTTAGTACGACGTTTTGAGGAAACGGGGAGTTTGGAGAATCGTCAACGAAGTGGCAGACCACCCTTGAGAGCGAACCGTGTCCATGTGGTACAAAGTGTCATGAGAGATATGGCAGCCGAGACATCAACGGGGAGTAGCAGTGCTCGTGAAGCTGATAGAAGAACTGGGATTCCGGAAGCGTCGATTCGACGTATTCTGCACAGAATGTTGGATCTGTATCCGTACAAAATCCAGCGACTTCACCAGTTATTACCGGCAGATACAGATGCAAGACAAAAGTTTGCTACATGGGCGCTGGCACAAATGGAACGTAACCCACAGTGGTTGCTGGACGTCATGTGGACTGATGAAGCCCACTTTTCACTGCATGGTGACGTGAATACGGAAAAGTCGTATTTGGGCAAAGTCAAACCGTCATGACTACCAGAGCCAGCCACTGCACTCTCCTCATGTGACTGTTTGGTGTGGTTTCATCGCGTCTCTAATTCTGGGCCCTTTCTTTTTTGAATAACCCTGTCCTGTATCCGGGGTGAAAACCTGTACAGTCACTGCAGCACGGTATTTTACGCTTTTGCGTGATCACGTTATGCCTGCATTGCAGAAAAGACATGCGTTACCTGTTATCACCTTCATGCAGGATGGTGCCCCGCCCCACATTGCACGCGACGTCAAGACGTTTCTGTTAGAATCTTTCACCGAAGACCGAGTGATAAGTCGCGGTTGTAAGATTCAGTGACCCTCA
>KK121179.1:0-60065 GCA_000611955.2 Stegodyphus mimosarum
AATCATCAAACGTAGAGACAGGAATTCCACACACTTTATACACAAAAGAATGAAACTCTATATGACTGAGATGAGCTGTTTCACCTCGGCTTTTATAAGCTTTTTAAATATCAGTAGAACAATCTCGATATTTCTAGATTTTTCTGGATGGCAACAGTAATTACGAGATATTTATTTATTAAGCATTAAATGCATGCGCTCTTTTATTTTTATTGTTATTTTTTTTTTGACGTAGCTTTCTCTTCAAAAAATCGCCTGCGTTGCTAAGGCAACATGAAGCAAATCTAATTACAATTCTAAATAAATAGCCAAATAAATTTGAAATTCGTAACATTGCCCCCTTCCCAAGGACTGCACGTCCCGGGCAGTACAATCCCTGGACAGGAAGCCAAACTTACAACTAAAGCATCAGTGCTATAATAAACATTACTTTATAATAACAAAATAAGCAATAATTAAAATAAGTGACTTTCAGCAAATTAAATTCTATCCAACGCGAAATACAATTCAAATACTAAGTACAAATACTATCAAATACAAATGCTATTAAACACAAATACTTATCAAATACTACTACTTAACAAATACAAATCAAATACTAAATACAAATAGGACCATGGTCTTATACTATGTACATTACTATTTACAATTATATACACTACGTACTATGGCCATAGTAATGAACTAACCTGTCGTAATGAACGACTTTAGGTTTAGAGTTCGATGACTTACGATTGCTTTCTTATGCCTAGTTTACTGCAATTTGCCATGTATTTGCCTTAATCCTGACAAAATAGCCATTATAATTGCCATAATATCATCTAATTCATAAAATTCTTCCTGTTTCACCCGATTAGGGTGTTGATGCACAGAGCATCATCTCTTTTTGGCAATCAGCCTAAGGTTAATAGATTAGTAAAGACTCCAAGAAGTCGATGCTAATATTGAACTAATTGAAATGAAAAATGAAAAAATTCGTAACAATATTTTGAAAATAACTGCTATAAAAATTAGGTCTTACAGGCTTAAGATTGATTTAGTGTAAATTCCAGCAACTTGACCATTATGAGGCTTAATTTTATCAACATCCTAAATCAAGAGCAGATATGAATTCCTTTCTCACGATATGTAAATAAATCATAACCCAACAGCGAATACGCCATTTTCGAAAAAGAAGAGAGCTGTTCAACAAAGATAGTTAAATTTACGGAAGAAATTAATTTTCGAGAGATTTAGTTAATTCCCGCGCATAACCCCCAATACATTTTCTTCTGTAATTAAAAAAAAATATTATGCTTCTTAAATTAGAGATTCTTCCAATATATATTTGTTAAAATTCACTCGTACCCAAAAGGTAAGCAATGAAGTGAAAAAAATCGGGTAAAAAGAAATTATTCGAATTCTTTGAAACTTTCATAGATCATGGATTACAAATACAGTAGTTTTATCGCGAAGCGAAATTTTACGATTATTTTTGTGAATCTTACGAGATTTTCCAAGATTTCGCGGATTTTTTTTTACAAATGCTGAATAAACCCGCAAATTTAAAATTTTCCCTGCTATTTTTTTAATTGAAGTCTTTATTTTTATACGATGATGTCCAAAATTAAGATTACAGTCATAAATAATGCGATGTCTCGAAAAATACACTCTATAGCAAAAACACTGACGCACCAAGGAGTTGTCCGATGGAGACAAAAATTGGTGGATAGGAAGATTATGTACAGAATAGAAAATGATTAAAATTTCGAACAATTGAATGTTTTATTTCAGAGTTACTTAGTTAGAAAGTTACGAGCTCAATAAGGTGTTGACCCACTTCTAGCCTGGGTGTAAGCTGCCATACGACGTGACATAGACTGATAAAGCTCCCGGATGGTCCTGCGGTATTTCTTGCCAAATTTGCTCCATCTGTCGGGCTAGGTCATCAACATTCCCTGGTAGATGCAGTCGCCTTCCCATCATATCCCATACATGCTCGATGAGAGAGAGATCTGGCTGGCCAATGAAGTGTTTGACAAGCCGTAAGACAGTTTATAGCAACATGTGCCGTATGTGGTGTGGCATTAAGTTGCTCAAAATTAAGGCCAGGGTACTGCAAAAGGAATGGTAGCAAAACAGGTCTCAGAATGTCGTTGACATACCGCTGTGCTGTAAATGTGCCTCCAATGACGACCAAAGAGCTCCGGATATCAAGGGAAATGTCACCCGATACCATAACATCTGGTTGAGGGCTTGTGTGGCGTGCAATAGTGAAAGCAGTATCGGCACGCTGCCGTGGGTGTCTCCAGACACGTTTCCGATGATCGTCACGACACAGTTGGAAGCGGGATTCGCCTCTAAAGACTATACATTCTTTCGAGCCTGATCCTTCCAAACTGATCGAACCAAGAACCACTGTAATCTGGCTCGACAGTGTGCAGGCGTGAGTGACAGGTTGCGTAACGGTCGGTACGAGCATAGATTTCGCTTTATCAGCCATCTGTGAATGGTCATGGTGGACACTCGTGTGCGAGTCGCACGTGACAGCTGATCTCACAATCACTCTGTCCTTCCCATCTGTTGTGGCCCTAGATCGACCGCTACGATCATGACGCTGAAATCTGCCATTGTCCACCCATTCTTGCCAGCATCTTCTAATCGCAGCAATCCTTCGACTCGTTTGACGAGCGATTCTCCGATTTGCTCAACCTGCTTCTTTCAATCCAATGATACGACTTCTTTCAAACTCTGACAGTTGCTCGTAATGAGCTTGAATCCTGCGGCGAGGCATTTTTTCAGTCATTGAAAGGCCTGCTAAATCGCAATGCAACAGAAATTTTTAACAGCAGTTTAAGAACAGTTTATTATATACATGTGCTGGATTCGCAGTTGCGATGAGTTGGAGATCGCACTATTATTCACTGGACAACAAATTTTAATCATTTGCATATTTCGTCAAAAAATTTATGCACACGAAATTTCAAAGCAATCGGATGATTCCTTCTTGTTGCGTTAATGTTTTGGTTATAGAGTGTTTATTTTATTATTCGTTTACTTTATTGATATCTTGTACATAAATTCCCCTACTTTGAGATAATAATAAAATAATTAAATGGTAACTGTTTTATGAAATGCAAATGAATGCAAAAACGACCAATACATGACATACTGTTAAAATGCATCGTACTGCTAAAATGGTTCAGCTAATCAAAAAAGTGGCGGCTTGGCAAAGCTTTCTCCTCTCAGAACGGACCTTAAGTACATAAATCAGGTGTTTGCTTCATAGCTCGCAGCAACGGATCCCATTCTTCTAAAAGAAAAGATTTTTAAAGTCTGAAAGATCCTGTGAGGGTGATGGCGGTGTGTAATGGCTCTTCCTGGTGGGTCCAAATAGGCTCTATAGTATTTTAGTTCGGCGAACTTCGCTGGCCACACCTTTTGATAAGAACATTTTCCTCCAAAAATTCGTCACCAGTTGAGCTCTGGGTAACTTTACGTTGCCATAAATTAACCTTGAATTACCTTAAGATTTTCTAAACTTTTGCAATGTGTGAAAAAGTCATTTTTCAAAGTTATATGAAATCGCCTTTCTCTGCTAATCTTTGGCGACAAATAATTTCGATGCCATATGATTCTTTCTTGTTCCAAACTTCTTGAAGAAAATTTGCATGTACAACGTAATGTATTGGATTATGTACTGGAATAATATACTCAGAAGTCTTAACTATGTTAAATAATCTAAAATATCAATTAAACAACATAACATATTGAAACAATTAACAATATTGAAAAATCACGAGAAGAAAACCCAGAAAGAGAAAGCGAAGTTTTCTGAAGATTGCTATATAATATAAAACCACTGTACAATTAAATGGCAACTTTGATCTGAAATAAAGGTGCTGAATACGTTTGTAGAAGTGATTGTTTCATAAATGCGAATTTCAGTTAAAATTATACGCTGTAACCATGTTTATATAGTTGCGGACTAGTTCTTTATGTTTATTGATACATCTATTCTAGATCCCCCCTTCCAAAATGTAATGCAATTCTTGAACCGCAAAATTTTTCGTAATAGTGTTAATGTATTTATTACTAGCTTTTACCCGCGGCTTCGCTCGCGTTGATATCCTTAAATAAGTTTTAAAGATTCAAAGGAAAATAAAATAATTTAATTTTTTTTTCTTATTGCCTGACCAGGATGATCAGAATAAAATTTTAGTTAGTATTACTTATTTTTTAACTTAAAATTACACTCCGCGTAAAATTTCAGTAAATGCTGCCCTTCTTCATTGAGATAAAAAGATATACATATTGATGTCGCTAAGACGCTGTTCTGCATAATTTTTAAAATCCGAATTGGATATATTAAACATTGTAACCTTATCTTATTGTTTTTAGTTTAAAGGAGCATTGTCCCTGAAGGACTATTGTTTTCGTTTTGCAATTTTGCGTTGAATCACTCTGAATGTCCGTTTCACTTTTCGAATTGTTACCACCAAACAATATATTATATTTGAAAAAATTAAATAATGAAGAATCTGCGTAAACGTATGTGTGTTTCTCTCATTGTGATGAAACAACGGTACCTAGAGCCATCAAATTTTGAATGACGTAATCCTCCTGCGAATATGGGCATTAGGAAACCTAAATTTGAAATTTGGAATTTGTTTTATTATCGATTTCATATTCTGTAAATCTTTAACAAATTTTTGATGAACAAACTCAAGGATTTCAAATCAAGCAATGGCAACGTTGTACAGAAAAAGCATTTTTATCTCCAGCGCGTGAGACTGTGTTTCGGAAAGTCTAAAGATATGCTCAATATAAAATTATTTTGCGATATTGCTCTTGAACTGAATTTTACGGTTTAAGTGCGTAGAATATGATATTTAATAAACAAAGATAGCACACAAAATGTTAAAAAAAAATGCCCCTTTGAAAGTAATTTAAAATCTGAAACCTTTCAGGTTTTCTTTCTTTCTTTTTTTTTTTTTTTTTTTTTTTTTTTTTTTTTTTTTAAAAATTTACTAAAAATTTCTAAAATAAAATTTAATTTAAAAAACTGAAAAACACGCTTTATTAAGATATCTCACTACAAAATAAATAATTTTGGTTACCAAGATTTCAAAAAGTTTAAAGTATTAACGAAACGTTAAAAACATTCATTCTTTTGAACTTATAAACGAAACATGCGAAATGAAAAACACGCAGACAAACTTTTACATCGTTTAACTTATCGTTATGAAACTTTCAACATTTAATGTTTATTCAATGACAAACATTTTAAGCTATAAAACCTATTATATAGTTTAAGTTTCAACAGATAAGTTACATTTTATCACCTATAACCTTTTCTAATGCATCAAAAATATTTCTTGAAAATTTCATGATGATCGGTTAAGTAATTAAGGCGTGAAAGCATCACAAACAAACAAACAAGCTCACATTCGCATCTTTATTATATGCGGCTTAAGTGTCTGTTTGTCGCCGATAGTTTATTGGTTTATTGCGTAACTGTACTAGTCAATAAGGTGAAGTTACTAATGCATTCAAATAGTAAAATAAATTTTATCACAATAGTTATAATTGTTTTAATTAAATTATCATGGTATTTAAATATTTTTAATTCATGCAATCGTTGCTTATTATGAATTTAAATATATTATTTACATATGAATTACCTAGAAACTTGCAAGCGTCGAGAAATTAAAGGAGACGAAACCAACTAACGAGTTGGGCGTAATACATCTCATCAGGTAGGTTTACTCAAACTCTTATGCTGAATATCCTTTCGCGTAAAGAGTTTAAAATTTTGCCCGATATTATTCCGATATTGCATTTTAGACTGAATTCTCAACTGAACGCAAATTGAGCGTCTTAGGAGGAACGTGAAAATTTGTTTGCATTAGCAATCATCTGTTTTTGAAATGGTTTATAACTGAACGCAAATTGTGCGTGTCAGGGGGAAAGTGAACATTTGTTTGCATTAGCAATCATCTGGTTTTGAAACAATTTAAGGCTGAACGCAAACTGAACGTGTCAAGGGGAAGGTGAACATTTGTTTGCATTGGCAATCATCTGTTTTACATAAAAACTACGTTTTAACGTAATTTCCTTTAAGAATGCCTCCTAGAAAATACAACATTGAAGAGGAGAGAAAAGGAGCTAAATCTGCACAAAAACGGCTTTCTCGACAAAAAGAAACCACCGAGCAAAGAAAGAAAAGTACCGCCAGTGGTTTCCTTCATTGCACTCTACTTTAAGCAATTAAGCAAATAGAAGGGGGGAAACCCCGTGGGGCAGTAAGCAAAGGGGCGTCCTCGCCGCCTGCCGGGTTAATTCAGTTTGAATTAGCAGACACCTTTGCACAAATTATTTTAATTACAATTTATAATATCTAGAACAGCGGTCATTTCGTATGAGCGCTAGGTTTTCTAGTTGTAAAATAAGTAGTTTATTCTTAATCTTATCGCAATAATATTTGGCACTTCTAGCATTTTTGCAATGTCGGAGAGAACTGAAAAAATTTTAATGAAATAGGCAAGAACTGCATTAATAAAAAATTCTAATCAAACCTCAGCTTAGAGGAAACACCAAAAAATTCTAATCAAATCTCATCTTATAGGAAACATCAGAACAGGCATAATATCGTGTTATTATTGTTATTATTATTATTACTGAAAATAACACAAAACTATTATAAAGTATTTCTCCCGCCTTCTTCGCATGCCTTCGTGGTGTAGTGGTCTGCATGTTCGACGCGTAACGGAGAGGTCCGTGGTTCGATTCCCGGCGAAGGCGTTGCTCATTTTTCATGTCTGATGCTTCCAAAAAAATCTAATGTCTCTACACTATTACAATAAAATTTCGGTAATTTGACACCCTGATAAGTTGACATTTCAGCCTTTCAGGTAGTTCCATACAAATATAAGTTCCCAATTCCTGTATTTTACGAAAACGTCCCTTTAGCTAGAAAGCTTAACACAAAGAATTATTTAACATACCTTCTTTCTAAAAACTTAACAATGATTCTTACCTCTGTTTTTGCACTAGAGAAAAAAAGAGATTACCAGTTGTTTTCTTAGGGTCATTCGGAAGATTTCTCTATGAAATTTGTTTCCTCAAGGACAGGTTTGGAAAAGAGTTTTTATTCAATTCTCTGCATTTTACTTTTTGCTTTCTTAATGCGAGTACTACTGTTGTAAAGCTCCCTGATTTAGATAATCAAATACACTACGACTTAAATTTAAAATCGAAATTCTTCACAAAATTTGTCAGAAAAATGAGTGTTATACGATATTTCCAGGCCAACTGTGACCAATTTTTTGTAAAATAAATATTTTCAGCCTCTTATTCAATGAACTATTCCGTTCTATTGAACCTTCCAGGAAGAGATTAAGGGCGTCCGAATTTAAAGGCGTCGAAGATGTTATGGTGCTATGGTTAAAATCATCAAGAAAGTATTTAAACCTTGCGTTGTATCCCATAATGCAAGAAAAGGCTCTGAGGAAGCTTGGACACGTTGAATTCTAAGAAAGTAAATGAGAAATAAGACAGGCAAATCGACAACCTTGTATTCGGCGCAGATTTTGTCAAATCCCAATCGATTTCGAGGGCAAAACGGGTCCTTCATCAGGAGCAAAAAATTCTGCAAAAGCGTCTAAGCGAATGTCGATCATATTTATACCCACAAGCGACCAGTGGAAGAGCCGATAGCGCCATCTCTCGGGAGAAATAGTAAAGAAAATGGAAGGGTTAAGATAGTAGAATTTTGAAGGCAATAGGCAAGACTGGATTGAAATGAAATCATTGACTAACAAGGATGAATTTTTGTGAATATGAAAAGCTTCAAGAAAATCCAGTTCCCTAATAGAACCAGCTTTCTGGATAATTTTAGCAGAACCCAAATCAAAATTGTGATTGAATTTCCAACTATGATTAGCTATTGAAGATTTGTTAATTTCGCCTTTTCGGAAGTAAGATTCATGTTCTTTTATGTGAAATTTTAATGCTCTTTTCGTTTAGCCAATATAACTTAAGCCATTCTGACACGATATGCTATAAATTCCCCAAGAATTAAAGTCAGAAATAGAATCTTTAAGAGCCGAACCTCGGATTTTATTTTATAGGCGAGAAAACAACTTGAAAATTAAACTTGTGTAAAATCCGTGCAATTTTGTAACTGATAGAAGGATAAAATGGAAGCACAACAAGGTCATTAATGTTATTTCTGACATCAGGATGTATTCTTAGATGGCACGATAAGAACTTTCGAACAGCTTTATCAAGGATTTACAAATCAACCAATCAATGATTTTACAATATCTACGCCGAATACAGGGTTGTCGATTTGCCTGTCTTATTTTCCACGTCGGCGTGTTTTTTTTTCGTCTTGAAGTAAATGAGACTTTGCATGATTTAAACAGCAAAAAATAGTTTTCGGATCTGCATGAGAGGAAAAGCGAAGCGCTTTTCTAAATGAAGCTGTTGAGGGCTGAAAGAAATATATCTTGAAAGATGCGAATGATGAACCCAAGAGCTTGTAATATATTTACTGTGATGAAACCGAATTATTTTATCATGTCCTTCTGGAAAATAGCTTTCGAACGTGGAGTAGGTAGCGACGAAAAGCATAGTAAAGAAAGACTTACTATTACGTTTTGTGCCAATATAGAGAGCTCAGAGGAAATAAAATTTTCATCAATAGGCAAAACGAAAAACTCGAGATGCTTTTGAGGTTTCAATATTTTCCCTATCAGTTGAGGATTACAGTATAGCAGTTGCTTATTTTTTTTCTAAAGATAGCTTACTTCATGTCCATGAAGGTTACCCTGCCTAGAAGCCATATTGTCAGTGTCTTACTTTATTTTATATAAGTGGCCGTTTAAGCGGTTAATAGGCAATATTCATAAAGCTTTTCTAGAACAGATTAATTAGAAAAGCTTTGGGACCGTTCGACCTCTATTCTGTTTTAAAAATAACACATCTTGTACTTTTTCGAAGATGCTGAAGAAAATTTTAGCTTTTAATAGTTAAAATATATGAGAGAGAATTATTGGTGAGACTCATAAATTGCATTACAATTGCATAATCTATACCGTCCGGCCTGGGATCTTTCTTTTTAAAAGATGAAGAAAAGTATTGTGGTGTTGACGGGGTAATGTCTAACCTTATTATTTACTGCTTTGGTGTGACTCCGTCCAGATTATCTCTGAAAAACACTGCATCAAGTATATCATTACGTATGTCTGTGGAACAGCTGTTTGCTGTTGTTCTTGGTTGCATATGGAGTTGAATAAATTTAAACAATTTACTTTTTGTGATTTTTGTAACGTGTTCTGTAGGTCTCTAATTTGCTGTAAGTATTTTTCCACCTTTTTTTGCTTGCTTATTGTTATTTGTTTTTTGTGTAGGATTCTTTTTTAATGTAATTTTTGAAGTAATATTTCGTTTGCGTTATCATTTCTTGTTGCTTTGTTTCGTGCGCAGTACAGGGCATTTATGTAGCTTAGCACTGAATTCTTTATTCTACGAAACTAATATTATTGAATTTCTTGCACCGTCTCAATGATAGTCACAAGCCTTTTGAACGCTCTGGAGAATGCGCATAGTATGTGCAATGTCTTTACTGTTACACTGGATATTTATTGACGCACTTCTGTTGTGAAGAGTGTGCGGGTTTTGAGCACTTGTATTCTACCGCGAGAAAATTTGGATCGTTTTATTATTGTGACGGCAATGTTGCTACGGTTATTGAAGGTGATATATTTTTAATTGAGAGGCTTTCATCCTCTGATATTTCGTAACTCTGTAATGAGGATGTGTCTGCTTATGGTGATATTACTGTTAAATCTGGCCATAGATTGTCAGTGCTCGTGGTTATTTTCGGTATTGTGAACAATTAGATGGTGTGAAACCAAGCAGTGTTCCAACGCTTGTCTTTTAAGATTCGAAGTGAATACCCCTAGCTAGAGCTGCGTGCGTTCAATCACGTGCGAATATTTTAAATGGCGCCGGCGTATGGCATTCTATTTCATCTACAATAGGTAATTCAAAAGTCTTAGACAAACTTTAAGAGTAGTCAAGGCATGAAAAAATAACTTCAATCGAGATGCGTATGTTGGCGATATAGGATATGGCCCTACAGTCAAACAGAAATGGCAGAGATGCATTTTATTTATGGACAAACGAAAGGAAAGGATCATGCAGGACAGATTTTGTATCGACAATGCTATCCAAATTAGCGGTTCTCCAATATCAGAGTCTGGCCATTTGCACTAAACGTTATATACAATATAGGAGTTCAAAGTAAATAGTCGTTGTGATCGAGATTGAACGACGTGTTGACTTGTCATAGAAGAATCGACTACAGGCGAAGAATGCTACCAAAGTACAAGTACGAGAATCATTCCTCGTAACATTGCAGTTTCTGAATCTAGTGTGTTTCTCGTATTGCATGATGAGGCTTTACACCCTTACCACGGTCAATATGTCTGGGACTCAGAACAGGAGATTACCTCTTGCGACTTGGATTTGCAGTTTGGCTTTTGCAATAAGCTGTAGCCCAGGTCGATTTTCCAACCTAGGTTAGTCTCATGAAAGAAGTTACATTTTTAAAAGATGTTCGTATAAATGCGTACAATTATCAAGTGTTGGCGTATGAAAACTCGCGAACAAAAGGTCATATAGTGTTCCAAAATTGTTTAACGTAACGGTAAACGTTTCGGTAGTAATTGTGGGAGACTGTGTGCTAAGTTTATGCCTTTTCTTAACAAGACAAAATGGGAAAACATATCAAATGTTTTTGGAGGATGTCTTTCGAGAGTTATTCTATCACATCTTGGTAGGCATTCTCAGAAATATGTGGTTTCAGCATGACGGGCCACCCGCACATTAATGAAACTGTGTGGCATTGTCTCAGTGCGACTTGGATGGATCAGCCGTGACGACCTGTTGCATGGCTTCCACGATGTTCTGATTTGTCTCTGCTTGATTTCTTTTTGTAGAGTTTCTTGAAGAAGGCAGACCTCGTTGAAAACGTCGCTGAAGCGGTTTCACAGATCAGGAAGTAGACTGATATCTTTGAAAATAGAGAATGATCTATGCCTCGATGTTGTATAGCTTCGGACCGCAAGTTCTTTAAACGCTTAACCCGAAGAACGTTTCTTGATTCATGTAAGTGTGGTAGTGCATTGCTTTTTGTAAATGTAACTATGATACCGTGTACCACTTGTCATTGTAACTCTGTTATTGATATCTGAATATGCACACTTGTGTTGTCGTATTATTGAAGCTTTTATTCTATTAAATTTGTGTTGTACACTTTATCTGGTATCTTTTGTCTTTCAGTTATTTCACCGGCAAAGATCTCCCCTAGCGGTGGCTTCCTGCATTAGCGAGCTTGTGTTTTATTGTACAAATAACTTTTTTGTAAACTTGACTTACCTTTAAAGTATCTCTAGAGGTTTTTGAATCACCTTATATACGACATTGCTTCAGTGATTTCTTCTGTTGGTGGGGAGTAGATTGAAGCTATTTCAGAGTGTGGAACCCCAGTAGGAGCACTATATAGTAACTGTTAACGGCATTCACTAAGGGTTATGTCTTATGTTGCACTTATATCTTGTCCTTTCGTATCATTGATAAGTTAAGATATTGTCCATTGTAGGGGAAGACCTGAAGATGTCTGCTATAACTAAATTAAATTAAAAAAGTTTTTTTCTTAAAAAAATTAGGCCTTTTTTATTAAATAAAAACAAATTATTTGTAATGATAATTAATAATAAATGCTATTATAATTTATTAAATTATATATAAATTAATTATCCAAAGACAGTATCATAATATACACTCATTTCCATACATTAAGGGTAATTCAGAATCACACGGAAATCGAACTCCGAAGTAAAAATTTCATCCGTAGAATTATCGCACACACATTCAATAATAATATGCAAATTATAGAAGCCATCAGATGCCACCTTATAGTACGTCACAATGACGAGAGTGTAAGAGAAGTGTGGACTAGGAATTGTAGTTAAGAACTAAAATTGTTCACAAGCGTTCTGTAAGCCGCTCAGTGCTACAACCGAATGGTTATCACACAGAGGATGCATCTGGGTGATTTTTTACGTGGTAGAATTATCGGCCGCTTGGAATGTGGACACTCAAAGCGGATACTCAGATGGAAGTATCTCAGAAACTTGCAATAGCCCAAAGTGTCATATCTAGGCATTGAAAACGATTTTAAATGTTAGTAGACGTTACTGTACAAGTTGCCTACGAGTTACAACGCCGTTGACGACCGGGGTTTGGCAGTAACTGCCAAAAGAACTATAGATGGAGCACAGCATCAGACCTGTCTCGTCAGCTGTCTTCAGACAAGAGTAGGTGCCACAGTTTCAAGGCAAACCGTGTACAGATGTTTGCGACAGAATGATCTATATGCTCGCAGGCCTATCAGACTTGTTCCGCTCCCGGCAACTCACTGTCGCCAGCGGGTAGCCTGGAGTATGGAACATGCAATGTGGACATCGTCACAGTGGGTTTGTGTGATGTTTTCCAACGAGTTCATGTTTAGCTTGCAGTCTGATTTACGTCGCACCTTCATATGGAGAACCCCTGCTACCCGCTAGCACCAAGATAACATCATTGAACAACACCGTTATGATGATGCAGGATTGCTCGTTTGAGGTGGAATTATACTGAGCTCCAGAACAGGTCTGCATATTCAGATGGGAACCACAGTAGGCCAGATTTATGGAGACATCATTTTGGAACAACATGTACATTTGTTTAGGGGTGCCATGGGAGCTGAATTTGTGTTTATGGATGACAACGCCCGTCCTCACCGTGCAAACATTGTAAATGAATGCCTTCAATCTGAGGATATCACCCGTATGGAATGGCCAGCATTCTCACCTGACTTGAATCTGATATAACATGTGCGAGACATTCTTGGCTGATGAAATGTAGCCCGTCAAGCACATCTAACATGTGTAGCAGAACTTCAGTAAGCACTGCTTTCTAAGTGGAGGAATCTTCTCCAGGATCAGCTCCATAATTTGATACTCAGCATGCCTAGGCGTTAAACGATTGTATTTCATCGTCTGGGAGACATACAATATATTAATAATCATACCAAACGTGTAATGGTAAGTTTTTGCAATGGAGATATATTTTGCAGTTGCTCCTGGAAGCAAAAATCGTAGTTTTTTTTAATGGTATCATATATACACCATCTTTTTTGTTCTTTATCTTTTGCTTGATAAATGGGCTTTATGAATAAGCTACATTTGTTTTGTTTCTGAACTTTATTTGCCGGATTCTGAACTTTATTATCCTAAATTTATGGACATGAGCATAATTTGTATATTTATGTTTAATTTGTTTTGGGACATCTGTTATACCTACATATCAACAGAAATACGTCAGTTCGACATTTTCTCTGTGTCCACTGATGTGTCGCGTAATTGAGGTTTTAGTATATATTTTTATATAAAACTTATCTCTAAGCGTGACTAACGCTGCCACTTTCGGCTTTCTAAAAAGCAGTCAGTGTTGCGTCAGTTTTGGAATACAAAACTTCATTCGATCGAGCAACTTCTTTCCATCCTTTCTCATCAATATCTGCTCCCATTGAGGTATCTACTTCATGTATTGTAAAAACAGTCATTAACTCTGCTCTTCAAATAATGAAATATAATATAGCTAAGAATAAGATAATAACATGGACATTAAACAATTTTTTTATTCCGCTTTATAAGTTATCCTTCTTAATATGCCTTCAGTAATATATAAATAATAATATGTAATTATCGAAATTTACTGTTTTAAAGTACACGCTTCCTCTCTCTCTTTTTTATTTTTATTTAATTTTTATTTTAAAGGATAAATATTCTCTAAATTTGAGTTTTCTGAGCTGTGCGACATTTAACTTTTTGCACAGCGATAGATTTAAAAAAGAAAGCAAAATAATTTCAAGCCTTGGCTCATTCCGCTGATCGTAGTCACGTTGGATTTTATTTAGACAGCTTACAACTTTTTTCAAGGTTTTTGACGAGCCGAAGGAAATCATAAAGTTAAACATTATTAACAAGTTAAATTTCTAATCATCCTGCATAAGCTTTAAGGCGTGTTCATCTTGCAATTACCTAGAAATTTTGTATTTTCTGTTGCACACGCAGCTGAAACGATATTTAGTTCTATATAAAAGAAAAGTTTCTCTCCTATACTAAACATTAGCGTAACAACACTTTTCTTAATTTTCAGCTGATGGAGAACGTAAGAGCTTTATTTTTCTTTGCGAAGATTTTGTTTTGGCTACACTGTTATCGTACATCGAAGGTAAAAGTTGCCAGAAGAAACTGAAGCAGCATAAAATAGTGCCAGACTTTGCACGACCTTCAGTCTCCACTAATCTGAAAGTAAGATATGAATTGAAATAGAAATTTTTTGTTCTATCTTTCGTTAATTATAAATGGAATCCAAAGCGTGTTGACGGCGATAAACTTTTAAAAACTCGGCTATTTGCTAAGACATTCCGCTAGGCGTAAGTTGCTTAAGTTATTCTAAATATAAATGGCATAGCTAGAACATTCATTTGTGTAGGTTTATAAAACTATGAGGTATTTGTTTCCATACAGATTAAATGAACGAAATGGAAAGTATATTTTAAGTATTATTTCTTACATATTGGTACACATTTTTGTCACTGACCAAATTTGAAAATTCGAAACTATGATTTTATATTTTCGACAATTTTCTTTGGTATTTTTTTACTTCCTTGTACGAAATAATAGAAGTATTGTAATTGCGAAAAATTTCGGGTATCATATTTCAAAGAAAATATCAGTTTTGACCTCTCTCGAATCTATTTAAACGATGTTTTTATGTGATATGTGTACGTACGGACAGAATAAAGGACTCTTTTCCCCAAAAAGGATTGTAAAATGGATTCAGAAGATTTTTTTTTCTTGACGTCTATATATATGTATGTACATATGTTTATACTTCGCATAACTCAAATTCGAATAGCCTCAGAACGTTAAAATTTTGTATATGAGACTCCTATATTACGTAATTGTGCACCTCCCTTTTTGGTTGCAATCGACCTCACCAAAAGTGTATATATACATATCCATTCTATTACCCGGTTCGGTGAGCTTAGTTTTATTGTTCTTATAAAATTAAGCATTTTTTGATTTAAAAGTGATTGAATTATATTATTCTTATGTTCCGGTCAAGGTTTTCATGTCTTTAAGTAATCTGCACGCAATAGTTGTAGAATTATCAACAATTTAAAAGTTGTTAAAACCTACTAAGTTAGCAAAGCCTCCATTTGTTTAATAAAACTCTTAGTAGAATAGTGAATTAAGTCGGTTTCTGCACCAATTTTAGTGCCTTTTACCGAGTAAGACCAAAAGTAAACTTTCAGTTTTGTGTACCAAAAAAATCTATCTTCCTGCTCGCTAGCGGAAATGCTTGTTTTTGCTAAGAAATTCTAATTTTAATTGTAAAATTTGTTTAAACTGTTTTTCTGCATTTGCTGTTTCATGTTTTCCTGTATTTTACAATTTGTAATGAAGCTGTTTTGAGTTTTTATATATTTTTGCCTTGCGGCGAAGTGAGAACTGAATTAATTGAATGAGAAATTTACCTCTAATGAAATTCGAGGAAATAAATTTAAATGAAATGCAGCAAGAATGTGTATAATTTAATAGGTCGTGCAAAGAAATCACGTGGTGTCCACATAAGATTTTTTTAATCTGAAATGATATTTATAAAGATGAACTTTTAGTTTCATAGTCAGATGTGCTCAAAATGTGCCAGATTATTATCTAATACAGTGAAACCTTGGTACGCAAACGCCTCGGATCATGAACAAAATGTTTCATGAGCAAACTTTCCAAATGAAAATTGTCTGGAATGATGAATGATGTCTCGGAATAAACAAGTAAGACTGTAACAAATGAAACTTCAAAACGCAGTTAATGTAGGAAAGGAAGTGTCTTCAGAAGAAGAAAACGGAATGGAACATATTTAGTTATTTCATCTGCGAAATTTCTATAAAATGAGGTAAAGCTGTAGTATACATGTTTGCAATCATAATACCATGTCTTGCTTTAGGAATATTTTAAAATATAGATAGAAACAAATCACAGTAGACAAATGTTTAATAGGACAAAAAGATTCAGCGATTCTCAAGCACACGCGAGCCGTGCTGAAAGACAGAGAGAGAGAGAGAGAGGAAAAAAAGACAGTAACTATCTGATATTTTTAGGGAATAGGATCTCCTTTTCAAACTATAACATTTTGAATCATCGACTTCTTCACCGTTTTCTACGTACGTCATCAACTTTCCTTCACAGACATATAATAAAATTTAATTCATGTTTCCCTACTTTTTATATGCTTAATATTGTGTTAAATATTGTCCATGTATTAGGTTTAACGAATTCCATTGGTTTTGCATTACGAACTTATGTGCAAAAGCCTCTTTTTAAGCAGTCATTTAAGAGGCGGGAACGAATTAGCTCATTTTACATTAATAGTATCTGCTGTTACTATTTCATACACATGAGTAAAACAGCAGTTGCAAAATTCTTGTATCATGAAGATATGTTAATAATGGTAAACTTAAGCATAATGATTTGTAATCTCTTTCAGCCATTTATCTTATCCTCTTTATTGTACAACAATTTTTAAGTGGAAAATAGAAACATTAAAATCAATGAAAAGTTCTAGGTTTGGCGTTAAACTTCTTTCTGAAACATTTTTTAGAAAACTGAATTTAAGTATCTTCAGAAATTATGCAGTCTTTTAGAAAGATTTCAGAAAGAAAACAGCATATTGTTAAGTTTTTCTCTTCAAGGGTTCGTGGATTTGGAGTGAATAACGACGACACTCGATGAAGTATCGAAACACACTTTATTGGCCAGTATTTTTCACGCTTACAGTCGTCGAAGAACTACTATAAACACGCTGAGACAATCAACAACACAGCCTTCAGACTATCAGGCAATAACGGTGAAGACGGCTTCACGGCAAAGCATCAGCGTAAAGTTCCCGACTCTGCTCGGTCGTTCTCGGAACTCCACGTACTCTCGAGACTCTCCACACTAGAACTCGAGATGCACTCGACGATACGCTAGAGTACAGCTCCTGACTCGGTTCAGTCGTTCCCGAAGCTCAACACACTCTAAGATAAAACTCGACGATGCACTGCCTCGCGATACACTAACGATACACTAAGAAACTCGCTCGACGCACTCGACACTAAACTACGCACTGACTCTTCACTAACTCCGTACTGACCCAACTGACTCGCACCGATTCAACTGACTCCCTTCCGTGTACCAGCAGGGTTTATATAGCTTTTGGCTTGTGTTCGAGAACGTTTTGGGCTAAACCAGGAAGAAATCATTCTAGAAGGTTCTCTATGCGTCTATAGCATATCGCCAATTTTGTCGCCAAATGGGCGATTTTTCCCCAAGTGTGGAAACCCTGCATTCCCTTGCCATTTTCTGGCAACCCTAAACCTGCTTTGCGTGGAAGCTATGTTGCCGAGCATAGACATTTCGTAACAATATAAATAGCCATTTTATATTTAAACGTTTGACTGTACGCATTTTTATGTTCATTATTTGTTATTAGTAAATATTGTCAGAATATACATCGAAACTGAATTGCAGCAAGCACTAGAGGAAAAAACATTAAAAAGGAAATATAGGTATACTTCAAAGAATGTTTTAATTCTTCTTTAGTAATTCATCTAGTGACCGCAACTTTCAATTGGCCTATTTTTATTTTTATCTTTCCGAGCTTCTTCTCATAAACGTACTGATATGATGATAGAGAGCGCTTTATGTGATTATCACATTTTTCATCTCATTAATAGGCTCGGCAGACTGACAGTTCCGGCATTTCTTTTCCTAACGACACATGAAAATGCAAGTCAATAGACGTAGGCCCAAGATCACTGACAAACTGAGAAACACAGTACTGGAAGAAATGATTGCACAATAGTAGTAGCCGGGGATAAACGAAAGACGGAAGTGACGTCACAGGAAAGAGCCGTGGCCACCATCATCTTGGATCACGTCATCTTAATATCTTGGAATCGAGTGACAACTGGAAGTGATGTGTTGGAATGACGTCATGCATAGTTTCGTTTTTATTGTGTGGCAACGGCCCTATGTTTTTAACGTTTTTAGAAGCATTGGTCACGTATCTGTAAAGACAAAAAGAGAGTTATAATAACTGTATGAGCCAATAAATATAATCACGACACAATTAGAAAAGTACTTACTGAAATTTCGAACTCAATTTTTGAATGTTGCGGGTATGGATCCATTCCAGTAAATACTTTTCTCATTGTGTCATGATTATATTTACTGGCTCATACCATTATTATAACTCTCTTTTTTTCTTTACAGATATGTGACCATTGCGTCTAAAAACTTTAAAAAAATAGGATCGTTGCCGCACAATACAAACGAAACTATACATGATGTCACTCCAGGTTGCCACGTGGTTCCAAGATAGTGAGGTCACGTGATCCAAGATGGTAGTGGCCATGCCTTTTTTCTGTGACGTCACTCCGTTCGCCGTTAGCTTGGCTACTGCTCACAACATTAAAAAATGGCAAAGATAGTTTTTCTGAAACCTAGGCCTAGTGACAACTGTATCCAGTTTGACGGCGCATCATGTTACTAGAAAAAATATATACAATTCTGTTTACAGCTCTTATGCCATGCGATAATATCTCGATGCACAATACAGGCCGGTAGTAAACTGTTTCGCATAGACGGCCAGAAACAGATCAGCGTTTTTCAATCTGTGCATTAAAATTTAAATTATTAAATTTTAACCATTGTTATTTTACTACTTTATTAGAGATTTTTTGCCTAATTGTGCATGGTGTTTGGAAGTTTAAATCTACTTTTTCTCGTAGGTCATATATGACAAAAATGTAAACTGCGGAGAATTGGTATCTATAAGTCGTGTGCCAGACGCCCCAACAGTCAAATTTGATGCTGATGGGAAATGCAGTAATTTAGCATTCATCCTATTTGGTAAATTTTTGAAATTTTTCAGTTTAAACTGTTACACACGTAAAAAATGGGGGAGATCCTCATTTTATTTATATATTTACTTATTTATTTGACAAAAATTGCTACATTTAAACTAGCTCATGAAAATTTTCAAACCGTTAGAAATAGATTTTCTTTCATCCGGGACGAAAATCAAGATTCGACTAAAATAAAAATATTTTTATTCATGAATCTGCAATTCCATTAACAGTTATAAAATATGTAAGGAACCATCATTCTAATATTTGCTCATAAAATCCGTAATTTCCTAAATTGTTAAAAAAATACTTAAGGAACGGCCGCTTTTGTTCAGGGATTTGATATTCCGTTAATTTCACTCTATTTTGAAAAAGCTACCTACTACAGAACGGTTGTTAATAATTAAACATTTGTTTCATCCATCAATCAAAGTAAAGACGCTGTTCCATTAAAAGTTTGTCATCATCTACATAAAGTGACCCAATATCGTTTCTTGACTTCATTCTATGCTCAAAATTGTCGTCCTCTGAGGATTATTTTCTTAGAACGAAGGATGAAAAACCTCACGATGAAAGATCCGAACCAAAGAGACCTCTTATTTAAAACGTTCTGCTTCTGATCTTGGCAACGAAAGGAAGCACATTCCTGCGTGATGAATTTGGTTTCCTCTAAATTGCGCAGTGGAACCCTTAGTTTTATTAGCATATTGATGCATTTTTATACAAAAAGTCCATCCAAAGAAAGTAGAAGGATGCATGTGCTAGCAACAATATCACTTATATGTACTTCGCAGCCTGTACAGAAATCTGAGAGCAAAGAATATTGTAACATGGATTTTATTTAGCATATTCTATTTAATAGCTTAAATCTAACATGGCTTTTATACTGGTTCATAGTTGGCATAATACATGTCAATATGCGAATGTAGGGCTACAGAGAATAAACTCCATATTCATAAAATTGTCCCTCAAATATTACTTTTTTTCCTGTTTTAAGTATTAAGTTCCATAGAAGTCAGCAAAGTATTTCAGTTCTTAATAGTATTTATTGATGATGCGGTTATCGTTGCCATAATAGATTATGGCAGTCCTGCGCCTACAATTTATGCCTTGAACGCCAAAGATTTGGGATCGTTATTATTGTCTAAATCTTGCTGTTCTTGAATTATTTGCATTATAAAATGTTCCTACCAGATCTTACTTTGTATGTAGTTTATGTCGAAGTAGTTTTTGTAAATTTCTGCAATCGTAAATAAGGTTGGTAGTAGCAAATAGGATTTTAATACAAAATTCTAGAAATGTGTCTTTTTTGATTAGGAGGGTCTTCAAACATTTCTCGACTTCTATGCACCTTAATTTTATTAACATGAAATTTATCTGCATTTTTTAAACTGTTTCCCACTAAAATTATTCTTCGGGCCATTATATATGAAAGTCCAAAATAAAGCACTTGCAGCTTTATAGCTGAAATTTGCTGAACTTTTTTTTTATTTTTAAAGAGTTCTAATAGCTAAATCACATTTCGGTAGCCAGTTTCTCTCTTGTTTCATATAAATATGTTACTTGAGCTGCAAAATACGAGAGATAATGACGCTGGTTCGAAATAAAAACTAATTAAATTAGGCCACACAAATATTTAATTGTTTACATAATGTGCAAAGTTAGGTATTCTATTAGCACAGACAAGGTGAGACGAGAGAACGCACCATAGGTTCCCGTCGTAACCACTTCAACAACCAACTGACTTAAATTTGGATCCTTTCACAAGAGGACGCTGATCCTGGAGGGCGCTATATTAAACCAAACATTCCGACTCCCATTGAAACAAGTTTCAATAATGCTGTAAAAATTTATAATCAAATTCAAGTTTACACATACATATGAAATGCAATTTAACACAAATTATTTCAATTACAATTAAATTCAGTAGCATATAATAAAAATAAAAATGTCACACATAAAAAATATTACGCTTGCACTAAATGAATAATGTCCATCCAAATATGAAAATTTTATATTTTATTGTTGTATGGTACAGGCAGAATACTTAATTTTGTAACACAGCTTTTAAAGAGACCCTTTGCAGTGAGTACACTAACTACTCTAACTCTTTTATCCAATCCGGGTACAATTTTCTCAACTCGACCTAAAACCTAGTGACAGATAGGCAAGTTGTCTTCCCTCACTACATCATAATTCCGGATTTAAAGTTATCTTTTTTAAACTGCCATTTCGTTCGCTCATGAATTTGCGATAATTGCTCCCGTTGCCACCTTTTCCAAATATTTTGAGACATTTTAGTGACTATTTCCCCGTCTGGACAATCTGTTGTCATATTTATTTATAATCTGTGGTTCTACAGGATTAAAAAATGTCCAGGGGTTAACGCATTAAAATCTCTTGCATCTGAAGAGAGAGGTGAACTTGGTCTGGAGTTTAATATTCCCTCTATTTAGGCCACTAAAGTTAAAAATTCTTCCATAGTTAATTTTGAAATCCCAACCGTTTTTTTAAAATACGTTTTGAAGCATTTAACCTCCGCCTCCCAAAGGCCCCCAAATTTTTCGTGCCTTGGGGCATATAAATTTCTACTCAATCTCCTCTGATAACAAATAGTCGGTTAACCTTTCTTCTGGTACCTTGGCTAACTTAAACAGCTTGTTTAATCCACTTTGAGTTCCACGAAAAGTTTCTAGCATTATCGCTAAATATAGTTGAGCTTTTTCCCCTTTTTGCGAAAAAATCTCTTTAGAGTACCAATTAATGCCTCCGAAGATAAACCCGAGACAATTTCTAAGTGAATTTTTAAGTGAAAACACACAAATACTGCAACATACATTTTTTGAAAAACTCCGTTTCTTTGAATTTTTGCCTTTATAAGAAACGGACCCAAAAAATCGAGTTCTCACTTGTTAAAGGTTGATTCAACTGCCACACATTCTGCTGGCAGATTACCCATTATCTGATCTGTTGGTGTAGGCCTATGTTTGAAACACAGTGCGCAATCATGTACTATTTTTCTTGCAAGATTCCTGCCGCTGATGGGCCAAAGTTTTTGTTTAATAGTACTCAATAGGGCTTCTGGTCCAAGATGCAAATATTTCAGATAATAATAGTACGGGATCAAATAAGTTAATCTGTGTCTAGCTGGCAAAATGATTCGATATTTACAATTATAACTTCCCTGAGATTGCGCAAGTTTGCTACCGAAGCGTGATTCCATCATTATCGATGAATGAATTTAAGGATCTAAGCTTGCTCCTATGAAGTACCTGACCATCCCTCTTAAGTGACCCAATATCAGAATAAAACTCCCCTTTCTACACTTCTCTAATCAATTGTAGTCCCTCAGGGGCTCACTTTTTCTGAGTACGGGTGCGGCAATCCCAAGGTACCCTAGCCCTTCAGGGGATCATCTTCTTGGTGAGACTAGTGTCACGATTCTGGAGCCTCAGTGATCTATCGTCATTTCCTTCTTCTCTTCTCTGAGCTGAAGCTTTTTTCTTTGCTTTCTCCCTTGTGGTTTTCCTCTTCGGAGGTTGGGGCTTATTATGGGAAGTTGGAACAGACCTTGTCCCTAGATTTCAAGTAGTGAGAAAACTTCCCACATGTTTGCCGTGCGTGGAGACCCGTGTCGCTGGTAAGGAGGGTTCTGGTAGTTGAGGGGCGAGGCGCCGTTCCCAACATACTGTTTTGGCCTATGCTTCAGCTAAACGGGAGGCACCTTGTCGTCCTCACGGGGTCAATCGGCTGGTCACTAGTCCTTGTGTCAGTGGCTTGGGGATGAGCTTTCTCGAGTTCCTGCTTTCGGGAAAGCTTCTCATGGTGTTATCTCAGAGATCGACCTCCTTTCAACTTCAGAAAAGGAAATTGTCTGACCAGAATGTCAGTACTGCCAGACGGATCAAGATGCGCAAAGATGATCAGTTGGTTAGTACGAAACACATAATCTGCCAAAAAGTATTACGGCTGGGTACTTACATTGCCTTGTAAGACCTTACATACCGAACCCTTTGCGATGTTTCCAGTGCCAGAGCTTTGGCCATTCGAAAATGTCCTGTCGTGGCAAACCCATATGTGCGAGTTGCTCTGTGGAAGGCCATGACAGTGAGAATTGCAATGCAGAGCCACTCTGGGCAAACTGGAAAGGGAATCATACAGCCTTCTCACGACAGTAGCCGAAATGGAAATCAGAAAAGGAGGTGCAAACAATAAAAGTAAGAAAAACCTATCTTATGCTGAAGCAAGAAAATTGGTAACAGATGCGCAGCCCTGAAAATATTTGTCCATGCTGGTGCATCGAAATCGTTCAAACCCGAAAGCACGAAAAAAGCAATAGGCTTGCCAAATAAACAGCAGTTCCTGAATATACAAAAAACAAATCACAGAAATCAGTAACATCAATAATTAAAGCTCAAGAGAACAGAGAAACGAAGGATAACCAAAGCGAAACCGGTAAAGAAACAAAGAAAACTTTAAGACCTCTCAGAGATTCCAGTTTGAGCTCCTTTAGAAGCATCAGCTCAGACAGCATAGATTCTGAGATGGATGTGGAAGGGGGGCTGAATGCCCCAAAACACCTGCTTCCACGAAAATCTAAAAAACAGCACCGAAGGAACAAACAGCAAGCGAAGGCCACCCTCATTTCATGGAATTGTCGCGGCTTCCACCAAAATCTTGAAAATGTTAAAACTTTGATAGATTTGCATCCCCTTGTGTGTTTGACAGTTCAAACTAAGTTGTTCAGTTTACTAAACCCAGTTCAACAAGCTAAGCTTCGGAGGTACTGTTTCACGAGGAAGGATAATCTTGCAAATGAGCACGTGAGCGAAGGTGTCGGCCTCCTGACTTCACTTGAACTATCCTTCTAGTCCGATATTTTTAAGCACAGGCCTCCAAGTGGTTGCCATCCAAGTAAATATAAGGAGCTTACTTTCAGTCTGTTCTGTTTATTTGCCCCCAAATCATCATATCGCTCGAGTAAAATTAGATGACCTAATAATACAGCTGCCTGAACCCTTTATCATCACAGGGGACTTAAATGGACATAGTCCACTCTGGGGAAGTAGAGATAGAAACTCCCGAGGCAGACAAATTGAGCAAATGCTTGAAGACCATTGCCTTTGAGTCCTAAATAACGGACAAAACACATACTTCCATGAGCCTACCAGGACCTTTTACGCCTTAGATCTTGCCTCTGTTCTTCATCTCTTTTGCCTTGCTCCACATTTAGTGTTGGAAATTATCCTTATAATAGTGATCATTTTCCGATTCTGGTATCTATCACACGAGATAGAAAAAATCCCATGTTAAGTGCTCCCCGTTTCATACTTACTAGGGCAGACTGGGAACTCTTCTCGTCTCTCGCAGAGATCACAGAAGAGATGGGAAAAGATGTGCCAATCGACGACACTGTGAAAGAAGTCACGGATGTCATTATTCAAGCAGCCACTGTCTCTATCCCCAAAACATCACAAAGCTCCCAAAGCACTCAAAACCATGGTAGAACCGTGAGTGCCAAGATACATTGAAGCAAAATAGGAAAACTTGGAGTGTTTTTCATAAACACCCAACTCTGTCGAACCTATGCCTTCAAAAAAGCTAAAGCAATTGCAAGAAGAGTGAGGCGGAAAAGAAAGAGGGATTCGTGGATGTCTTATGTATCTGGAATAACATCCTCTATGTCAAGTAAACGAGTATGGGAAAGAGTTAGAAAAGCATGTGGATTGCCGAGTGATCAGTGCATAAGAGTTAAAACATGCGGACTGTACAAAGACCACACATTTTCCTTTCTGGAAAAAGATGGCCGAGTGGTCAGCGCAACAGAAGAAATTGCGAACGCAGTTGGTGAGAATTTTGCTGCGGTTTCTAGTGATAGAAATTACCCGGCGTCATTTCTTTCTGTCAAGCGACGCTCTGAAAAACCTCCCCTTCAGTTCAACTCTGCCATCTCCGAGCCATATAACGCAGAATTTACAATTTCTGATCTAAGAACAACTTTGATGCAGACACATAGATCTAGTCTGTGCTGTGAATGCTGTGAAGATGCTGTGAATTATGAAATACTAAAACATCTTCCCTCTAAGTCATTGACTGCCCTTCTCACCATTTATAACAGAGTTTGGAAGGAGCATAATTTTCCAAATGCATGGAAGAGAGCTGTTGTCATTCCCATAGCCAAGCCAGGGAAGAACCCGAAGAATCTCTCGAACTATAAGCCCATTGCTCCTACGAGCTGTATTTGCAAACAATTTGAAAAAATGGTAGTATATTATATAGAAAAAAGCAACATTATCTCCCCTTATCAGAGCGGTTTAAGAAAAGGAAGGCTGACGATAGATAATATGCTCCTATTGGAGACATCTATTCGTAAAGCCTTCATTAAACGAAACCATCTTGTTGCTGGTTTCTTTGACAGCGAAAAGGATTACGATAAGGCGTGGAGATATGGTATTTTACAGGATCTTCATGCTAGTGGCTTGCGTGGCAACCTACCAATTTTCATTCAGAACTTTTTAAAGGCAAGAACTTTGTAAGGATTGACTCTGTTTTGTTGAATACCTTTGAACAAAAAGAGGGTGTGCCTCAAGGCTGCACCTTAAGTGTGACTTTGTTTAATTTAACAATAAATTCTGTTTTAAGGGAACTTTCTCCTGCTGTTTCAAGATCATTGTACGTTGATGACCTCCAGATAAATTGCTATAGTGTAGATATGAGATATATTGAGAGGCAGTTGCAAACTGCCGTTAACAGAATCCGGAAATGTTCTGAAAACAAGGATTTGTGTTTTCAAAGGAGAAGACTGTTTGTACGCACTTTTCTAAAAAGCGAGGTCTTCATCCTGAACCTGAGTTGAATCTTTCTGGATCAGGGATTCCTGTTACATCAGACGTAAAGTTCTTAGGATTGATGTTCGACCGAAAGCTAACCTTCCTCCTGCATGTCCAGTATTTGCGAGAGAAGTGTTTCAAAACTTTAAATCTCTTAAAAGTCTTGGCGAAAACCTCCTAGGGTGTTACTCTTTACTTCGTATTTATAGAGCGGTAGATTAGATTAGATCTTCGCTCTAGATTAGATTATGGCTCAATAGTCTATGGATCCGCGAGGTCTTCAACTTTATTAAAACTAGATCCTATTCATCATCAGGCTCTGAGAATTTATTTTGGAGCCTTCAGAACATCTCTTATCCAGAGCCTGTATGTTGACTGTTACATACCAGCTCTTGAGTTAAGGCGTGAGCAACTGTCTCTTCATCAGTATTTCATAATTTATTCTCAAACTAATCATCCTCTCCAGATCTGTAAGCTTGATGACAGTTACAAACTTTTATTCTCTGCACGGTCTCTTAACACTCTGCCTTTTTTGAAAGATGTGAATCACTGTTGAAAAATTACTACCTATCAGATGTAATGGTCCAGCCAGTAAAGAACCTTGAAATCCCACCGTGGGAAAATCCACAAATTGAGTTTCTCGACGTGTTTCAGCATCTGGATAAGAAAAATACTAATGAGGTAAGATACAGGAAGCATTTTTTTAACACAGGAAGAAATACAGCGCTTTTATTCCGATATACACAGACGGCTCAAAATCAGCTAGCCATGTAGGAATATCGCTCGTACTAAAAGACCATACGGAAGCTAAAAGGTTGCATGATGCCTGTTCTGTATTTCGGGTTGAATTGGCCGCTCTGTATTCTGCTCTCATGTTTATCTCAAAGCAATTCGGAAAGAAATTTATCATTTACTCAGATTCATTAAGTGCTCTTAAAGCGTTAGTTTGTATTTCTGACTTCTGGGATCCTTTACTAACAGACATTTTATGTTTACATCGAAAATTAAGAAGCGAAAGATAGGAAATTTTTTACTGCTGGATAAAAGGTAATGAGCTGACAGACATAACAGCGAAGTCTGCTACAGTTTTATCAAACCAGCTTGTGCCTTATAGTGATATTAGAGCGGTTATCAAGCAGAGAATCCTAAATAAATGGCACGTATTTTGGGATGGTCAGTTCTTAAATAAGTTGAGAAGTATCAAACTGAAAGCAGAAAACTGGGAGACCATTAGGAACTGTAGGGAGGAAGTTTTTGTAACTCGCTTAAAAATTGGTCACGCACAGTTATCTTTTCAAGGCGGAGAGTGAACCTCTTTGTTCAAGCTGTGATTGTGTTTTGACCGTGAGTCATTTTTTAATTGAATGTCCTGATTTTAACCAACTTCGTTTCGTTCGTAAATTTTAGCCACTGTGACTTGCCTCTTGACTGTGTTATCGGAATGAAGTAAATGACAATTTGTTTGATTACCTGAAAGAGACTGGTTTTTATTGCTTAATTTGAATTCTTCTTAATGTTGTTACTTGGAATTTTAATGCTGTAATTTTAATGTGTCATACTTTGTGTTTTTATTCATGTTTCCTAATTGAAAGCATGTGAGTTTTGTGTATCAAGTTACTTTAGATTTCATCATTATCTCTCATCATTCGGTTTTAAAAGTGTCATCGAGTTTTAAATTTGTTCTTGTTTGTATGTTGTGTTTGTGTAACGCTAAATTCTGATGTTTTCTGACGTGTTTTTCGGCGCATATAACCTTAAAGGTTTTGCTCCAGGAAATCCATCACCATCACTACCTAATCAATGTTAGCTCGGCCCCGTTCCGTTCGTCTAAGAATATAGGCCCTGAAACCCTTTCCTTATTACTAATGATTCTGAAGAACCTTAAAATAAAACTACAAACTTTGATTAATTTCTCATAATTATATGACCGATTTAAGAATGAGGCTGAACTACAATTATTTTCTAATATTGCAAAATTAAAGCCTGATAAACATTTTAGTTCCTTGACATAAGTGCTAGGTTCAAGAGGCTGTAATCTATAATTCATATCCTCACGGAGAAGGCCTGGTCCATTCTGCCAGATATCACATGTAAGAATGTCGTTGGCATCTAGTCCACGCGATATGACATCAGCTGGATTACATTCAGATAGCACATATTTTCATTGGTATGACCCCGTAAGGTCTTGTATTAAAGCAACTCTGTTGCTCACGAAAGTTTTTAGTAAGTGTGATGATTTTCTAAGCCAAGCAAGAAAAATCGCGGAATCAGACCAAAGAATTACATTTTCTATTTTAACATTTACCGAAGATATTACTTTATCCATCAATATGGATAATAGCAGGCAACCTTATAAGTTCCAAGCTAGGAACTAATAGGTTTTTACAGATGCGACTCGTGACTTGCTACACAAAAGTCGAGCTGTGCTTGAACATAGACTGCACCTCCGTATGCCGAAGAGGACGCATCTGCAAATCCACGGAGCTCTATGTGATCTTCCTGAAACACAAGTTCAGGAATTTAGGCAATCTAAGATTACTTGTTCTGAGAGCGTGGATACGAAATTAATCCACTCCTTGGCCATAGAATCTGGAAATGTGTCGTTCCAATTGAGTTTAGCCAGCCAGAGCTTTTGCATGAATATTTTGGCCTTCGTGACCACTGGCCCAACTGGGCCAAGTAGATCGAATATCTTCGAAATTAGTCACAGAACATTTCGTTTACTATAACTGTGAGAGTGAGGAATGGGCATTGTAAACATAAAGCAGTCAATCTGAGGATTCCATAGAACAACCAGAGTTTTTATCGGCGAGGACTCTTGCTGCTCACCAAAAGTGTATTCTGAATGAGCAGTAACCTTATTTTCAGATACAAACAGATCTGGATGATTTGCAAGCCATTTATGCAATTCCATTTAATCTAGCCTTTTCGAGTGATGGTTCTTCGAAGAGTATGTCGTCGACACAGAAGTCAGTAAGAGCAACGGCAGATGCTAGAGGTAAGTTTTGGCTTTCATCTATAGCTAACTGTTTGAGAGCTGGAATGGCTAGACAGGGAGCGTTTGGCGTCCTATACGTAACAGTGTTGAGTATGTAAGTTTGCATTATCGAATCAAAACTGCCCTTCCATAGAATTCTGAGCAAATCTCTTTGCGATGGATGAATTAGAATCTGGCGATATATTTTTGTATATCTGCTGTGAAGTCGTAGTGGTGTTTGCTAAATCTAACCATTATAGAAAATAAATCCTGCTGTAGAATTCTTCCTTTCAACCAAATATTTAATGACAATCCCGATATCATGGCAGTCAAGCCGTTAAAAACCTCTTGTAAGGAAAACTTATTACGAGCTTTATGAAATATGATGTCTCTCTGGAAAACGAAAAACAATTCTAAAGACTTTTAATGATTAGCTTTTTTTTGTGTCGCAATGTTATCTGTATTCCATGAGTTTGTTTTTGAGTTGTAGCTTTCGTTTTGGTTTCAGATGTAAACATTCGTAATTTTGAATTTAAATGAAAGATATGGAATCTTCTTTTTAGAGTTTTGACATATAACTCAGTTCCAGGGATGCAGGAAATATTTGCAATTAGAGTATACAGTATTATTTCCGTCTGTTTCTTTTCTTCTTCTTTTTTTTTTTGGAACAACACTTTTAAACGTGTACTGCCTTTGTCTAGTCTGTAAACCCCATGGTGAGACAGATAATAGGAATCGTTTGTGGATTCAGATCCCTCAACTAGTTCCATATACTTTAAATCCTTGTATTCTTGCATGAATTCCGAGTACAACCGTTGTAAATTCGTGTCCCGACTCAGTCGTTACCAAACTTGATTAAATCTTTTCTCTGCTAAATTTCTAGACTCCTCCAACAATTTAGAGTTTTAGGCACGCATACGACGCATCGACCTTCAGAGTTTCGATAATGAGTCGCAATATTTATCTTCGGTACTAAGTGCCGAATCCAGAAAATTAACATTTTTGTACCTCCCAGAATTGTTGCAATGCTTCATTTTTTTTTCATTTTGCGTAAGTAGGCCACAGTATTGTGATTAACGTGGTGCATTATGCAGAATACCACTAACTGCGAGTCCTCCAAAAACAGTTTCCTGGAACAATGTCTTTTACCGTGCTGTGAACTTGACTCGATTTTAATAAGTCAAAGAAATATTCTGCATCCAGTAATAAATCGATTTTCTCAAGTGTGTTAAATCTGAAATCAGCTAAGGAAATATCTTTGGGAATGTCAATATTTTCACTAGGTATGGCGGTAAGGGGAGTCATTTCGGTTATTTTTGGATCAATTCAAAAATCAAGTTCTCTAAGGGAAAGGGAAATTTTTTTCCTTATTGGAAACTAAAGTCCTCAATTTAAAATTTAAAGTAATATCAGTTCCATTTAGTCCTGAAATCGGAACGAAAAGATTTGTTTCTTTAATCCGACAGACAAAGACAGACAAAGCCAACTGTTTCGCAAGTTGAGTCGACAAGCAGTTACAGTTAATCTATGAGTAGCTGTCAAGGAGAGCCTTTCCTTTTGATGAATGTCCCTTTCGAAGTTTTCATCATAGTAATCGCAGATGGCAAGATAACACCTTTATTCGTAGCAAACAATTAGAAAGGCTCGTCGCCTTTCCATCAGGCGCCAGAGGAATATCCTTCCTGCCAACTGTCTGCTCTGTCGTCTGGGGATGTTTATTTGAAACAGAACTCGAAATCGATGACTCATCCTTATGAAGCAATGTGTGATATTTTGAATCACAAATATTGCGAAAATAATGCGATCTACATTGTGAAGTAACATGCTTTTTTTCCCAAACAATTCATATTCAAGTTATTTCGTTTTACTAGTGTAAATCTTTCAACAAAATTAATATCAAGGAATTTACCCACAGTGGAAAGAAATATTCTCTGTATACACTATACTATCAATAAATAACAACTAAATTAAGTGACAATATTTCGTCAGAAAAAGCATTTTAAGCCAAAACTTTCATAAACAAAATCAAAATCTTAATTTAGTTGTTGGTAATTGATAGTAGATTGATTTGTTCCCCTTGACAAGTCGATTAATCTGCGATCGATGACAACAGCTACTTTTTCAATACTTGAAATTTTTCCTTTTGATTTTGGTATTTTTGCGATTAAGGACTTTTTTTTACAGATTTTTATGTTTTTAAAGCAATAGTGGCTTCGAAAATTCTAATTTAAAATACTAATTAAAATACTGACTAAAATATTTTTTATCATAATTTAAAGGTTTAATTGAATTTACGTTCCTTGGAGATGATATGTAGAAAAATTTCTAATTATAAATTACTGGTTTATTACTTTGCAGCTTTAGCGCAGGTTATAGGCTTTTTAATTTACTTCTAATTACTTTTATTATTAATATGTATATTCATCGAGATTCGATGAAAATACCAAAATTCTTGCTTTGTCTAATATAAGTTCACCGTTACAATATTGATTATAGAAGTTGTTATTGTGCTATTACTGTACATGTTATATTGTTTTTTTCACATTGGAAAATACTAATTTCACATACATAAAACAAACCTCAGGTGAACTTAAGTTCTATATAAGTGTCATAGTGTATGTACATACAATGAAATAAATTGACTGTTATTAATTTTTTCCAGTTTTCAAATACATTGAGAATATTATACTTGTAAGGTTTAAAAAGCATTTTAGTGGTTTCAGGCGTTTATGCAATTTAATTTGTCGCATATATTTGAAAAGCATGTTAAAGTTCTCTCAATGTGACTTGAAATAAATCATTTAATAAATTGAACTGAATTTTAACGGATTAAATGTCTGCTATTCATATCAATGAACATTTCCTAAAAAATTTTCAATGCAAAAAGCACTCAGTTACATAATTTTTCGAATTCGTAACTCAAAAACGAGTAAACATTAAATTTTATCATGTAGTTGTGCTCCTCACTTTTTAGTTGCAATCGGCCGCACCAAACGTATATAAATATATATGTCTAATTATTTAGACATATATATTTATATACTCTGTTACTCGGCTCCGTGAGCTCGGTTTTTGTATTCTTGTATGTTGGTAAATTGCGCATTTTTTGCTTTAAAAAATGATTAAATTACGCTGTTCTTATGTTCTGGTTAAGCTTTTTATGCCTTTAGTTAATTTGCATACAATAGTTGTAGAATTATCAACAATTTAAAAGTTGTTTTAGGGTGCGGTAGACTTTAAAAATTAGATTTTTAAGTTTTTGCATTTTCAACAAGAAATTCTATGCATGTACTTATTTATAATATCAGTTTATAAAATATATGTTCAAAATTTCAATTTGTTTTAAATTAAAATTTTTCTAAACAAATAATTAATTATTTTAATTAAAGATTTAAAATGCTCGTTGCGGTCCAATTTTCAATATTTTTTTCTAATTTTTCCTTTAAGTTAGTTATAAAGACTTGACAAAAGTTTTTGTGTATCCTTTATTGAGTATGATGGACCATAAATTTTTAAAAAGGATTTTTGTGAATTTATACCTAGTTTTCGCAAAATGTCCCCTTTTGTTACACATTATCACAAGTTTAAACTTCTTAATAACCTCATATCCAAAAATGCATACACAGATCTACTGTAACATGTAACAAGATAGTTTCTTCCAAATATCATTCATTTTTAATTAAAAATGAGACTCATGGAGCATTTTCAAAACATAGGAACTGCGAAAAAATTTGTTTTGAGAAAATCGAATTTAAAGTTTTTCTTCAAACTTACCTTTAATACATGTTCATGAGAAACAGAAAATTAACTTGTTATCTAGTTGTTTAAATGTTGAAATGTTTAGAAATATGAATTTGTAAACACTAGATAACATTTTCGTATCATTTAACTATTTTTAACCCATAATATTAAATATAACAAAAATAAATATCGCAAATTGGTATGTGATTCGAAGTTATAGGTAGAAACAATTTGTGCATTTTATCCAGTGAAACTTTTAAAATTTATCCGCACCATATGTTTTACCTTCATTTGTTACATTTACATTGTCTTTTAATGCTTTACAATACTTTTTACTATTTTTTTTTTCTTTCCAAGCAGCCAAATTTCTTTTTTTGCGCTTTGGTTTAAGGGACGTTGATCACGCTTTTTTGCAGCAGGGAAAACGAGTTTGTTTCCTTCTGTTCTACGCGTATAGCATTTACATAACCAGAGTTAAACTCATAGTTGTCAATACTGACATTTCTGACCCCCCCTTTTTTTAAATAAACACTTTTGTTCGGCAAATATATAAATTACACATTAGTCAAAAGCTGTTGAAATACATTTTTTTTACATTTTCTCCAAACTTTAAAGGGCAAAGTTTACGTTGTTTACACATTTTAAATGCTTGTAACTCCTTAAAAAATTAGAATATTTGAGCTTGGTGTTTTTTGCATACGATGTAGTTACGTATATAGAATATTACAAGAGTAAAAAAACAAATTCAATATTTTGGTGAATTCTTAACTATTTTAAAGTCTACAGTCCCCTTAAGTGCGGCAAAGCCTAATTTTTCTTTACCATAGCAGCCATATTTGTTTACATTTGAAACTTAGCAGAATAGTGAATTAAGTCAATTTCTGCACTTTCAGTGTCTTTTTGCCGAATGGGACCAAAAGTAAACTTTCAGTTTTCTGCGCCGAAAAATCTCCCTTCTTGCCCGCTGGCCGAATTGCTTTTTGAGTAGAAACTCTAATTTTAATTGTAAAATTGCTTTTTAATTGTTTTAACTGTATTTGGTGTTTTATATTTTGTAATACTTAATAGAGATATCTTGAAATTTTATGTTTTTGCCTTGCCGCGAAGTGAGAACTGAATGATTTGAATCAGAAATATATCTCTGATGAAATTCGAGGAAATAAGTTTAAACGAAATGCAGCAAAAAGTGCGTATAATTTAATATTCAATACAAGGAAGCCATGTGGTGTATACATCAGATTTTTTTAAAATTCATTTTAAATATAACTATTAATTTGTGATAGAATATTTTAAAAGAGATCCAGATGCGCCAACAGGCATCTCTTTCGGACACTGGGTGGTAGTTAATGTTCCCTCTTCAGCCCTAAAATCTGGAACCAAAGGAGAGGAAGGCGATATTTTGCTTGAGTATTTTCCTCCTGGTTCACAAACTGGTAAGTATTAATGTCAGTACATTGTTCAACATAAAAATCGAGAAATGCTTTTAATAAATTTGTATATTATTATTTATAAGCATTGTTATGTTTTACTTTATTCAATTATAGTAAGTATTATAATCAGATGCACCTTTCCTGAAATCTAGATCACGGCTGGCCAACGTTTTGTAAACCCTACGTCTCATGGCCCAAAAACGATGTGTTAAGGGACCTCATCTCCCGATAAAGAAATAATAAATGAGCATTTATTAATGCAATGTATATCGATGAAAAAAATATAAATGTATGTGTATATAGTTACGACTAAATATGCATATTAATTTAGAAGTCAAACAACAAAAATCAGCGTTATATTTTCAAATTTTCACAGGACTAGTTTCGATGGTTTTTACCGAACCATCACCCTCAGCTGCAAAAGAGCAAATGAACGAGATAAGATATAATGATTAGATAAGATAAGATAAGAAAGCCTGAACAGGAGACAAGCTACTGGCGCCAATTGTTGATGAAACCAGAACTAAAACATAATTTCTTGAAAGGCTGCAGGCAAAGATGGATTGGAATTAGGGTCGTTAACTGGAACAGTAAGATTTTTTTGAATGTGAAATGCCTCTAGAAAATCCAGTTCACCAATGGAAGATGTTTTTTGAATAATTTTGGCAGCAGAAAAATTGAAAGTGTGATTTTCGGACCAACAATGTTGGGCAGCAGAAGACTTCTGTGCTTCCTTTTTTCTAACATATGCCTCATGTTCCTTAACGCGAAATTTTAAGGCTCTCTTAGTTTCGCCAATGTAATTTAAACTACACTGGCAAGGAATCCTGTAAATACCCCGCCCTGTAATATGGCGCCAGTAGCTTGTCTCCTGTCCAGGCTTTCTTATCTTATCTAATAATTATATCTTATCTCGTTCATTTGCGCTTTTGCAGCTGAGAATGGTGGTTCGGTAAAAATCATTGAAACTAGCCCTGTGAAAATTTGAAAATATAACGCTGATTTTTGTTGTTTGACTTCTAAATTAATATTTGTTCGGCGTGTTATTGTATTTTAAATATACATAAATGTATATAGTTCCCAGAACGAAAGAAACGAAGCAGTTCAAAGGAAGACGGAAGGTAATTGATAGTTTCAGTTCGAGTCAGGGAAAGTTTTGGTTTACAGTTATTTGATTGGGCAGGAGGTATCTGAAACGTTATGTCCTTTTGAATGATCTCGAATTTGGGAAAAAGGATGAATTTAGGGGGAGAGCGCCAAATTTAGAATGTTAATTTTTTGAGGTCGCCAATTATTTAAAACAGCTATCATATTTTATCATATTTTGTTATACCTTACATATGTATGTACGTATGTATAAATATCTCCAAATTGCGAGTTACCTTAAATTACCTCGTCTACCTTAAATTGACCTATCGAGCGAGCTGAAGTTGAATACCATCAACCAGTATGGTATCAAATGGAAAGTCCATGAAAGCCGTAATGAACAGACGCCCTGCTTCACTTCCTGAAGAAGAAATCAAAAGCGACTTTATAAGAAGAAATTTTCCTGTATTTAAAGTGAAGGAATTTGCCCGCACCAAGAATGGAGTGCAAGAATCATTGCCGATTTTCTTCATTGAATTAAATAAGACAACCGAAGGATAAGCTACTATCTTCCAAATAAATAACACTCTCAGCTTCGATGCTAGAATAGAAAACGTCTTTCCAAGAAAACGCCGATTCAGTCTAGCACTTTTGCAATAACTATTAAAAGCTCGTGAAGCGCAAGAAAAGATACAGAGTTCTTCAAGTAATCTTAAAGAAAATGAAAAGTCTATCTGCATTTTTTGTCAAGGCCAGCATGTAAGTTCTTACCGAGGTTCCCCGATTTACAAGAAATCCTATCAAAACCGGAAGAAAATCCAATTTGTATCCGGAAACCAAAGAAAAACTCCAAGGTTCTCTAAATAAGATTTCCCATTATTTCCAAACCAGAAAAGTGGAAGGAAAACAGCCGAAAATACCAGCCTGTTTAGTGAAAAACTGAAGAAACAGCTTACAGCCGAGCTAACAGCAAATTGGACAAATGATTCCAGCTTCAGAAACTTCATTCAGGGAGCATTGAAAATTCTGAAACACATAAGAAAAGCAAAACACCTTATGAGAAACTGTAACTGCACACTATAAGCAGCTAATTTACGAGCGATTGAAATACTTATCTGGTTTGTGGAAACATAAGAATATATTCACTTTCTGAAGAGAAAAATTGTAGCGCTGAAGTAAGGCGCAGAGAAAGAGAGAGAGAGAACGGGGGACGTGGGCACTATCCCTTTACCAAATGGTTAATCAGTATACACCACATCCACCACTATCTATAACACCCCTTCAAAATACATAAACTCACCTGAAAGGTGTTCAACGTGTACGACAAGACATACGAAATAACATGTTACAGATTAATGTTCAAGATACATTACTGGTACATTACTGATGCAAATATGACTGATGCAGAACTGATACAAGACTGATGTAATACTGATACTGATATTAATACTGCTACAGTACTGGTTCATTGACATAACACTGATTATTAACACTGACACAATACTGATTAAATGGGAATGATTTTGTACAAGTCGGTAAATAAATCCACGAAATAATACGTTACAGAGACTCAAGATATTGTGAATTAAAATATCACAGATCAATGTTCTACTGTTACATTACTGATGCAAATATAACTGATGCACTACTGATACAAGGCTGATATAATACTGATATAATACTTTACTGATGCACTACTGATACAAGGCTGATATAATACTGATATAATACTTTACTGATGCACTACTGATACAAGGCTGATATAATACTGATATAATACTTTACTGATGTAAGACTGTTATATTGCTCATACAATACTTTACTAATATTAATACTCATACAATGCTTTACTGATATTAATACTCATACAAACTTTACTGATATTAATACTCATACAATACTGATTAATTGTAAATGGGAATGATTTTGTACAGGTTGGTAAATAAAACCACGAAATAACACGTTACAAAGACCCAAGGTATTGCGAATTAACAGATCACATATACATTATCGACACCTTACTGTTATATTACTGATGCAAATATGACCGATACACTACTGATTCAAGACTGATATAATACTGATACTGATACACTGATACGATACTTTACTCAAATACGACTGTTACATTACTGATACAATTGTACATATACAATACTTAGCTGTTACAGTACTGATACAATATTTTACTGATATTAATATTGACACAATACTGATTAATACTGGTACAGGTAAGGCGCAGAGAAGCAAGTTGGTTGTTTGATGCAGGCCTCGGGCAACCTATGACGCGCGGGTCACTGAGTGAATCATTTCATAATTTCAAGTTACCCACACTGGAGTTCTGAAAATAAAATATAATATATAAAAAAAATTATAAAAAAATGAATATGACACAAACACTTGAAGAATTCATAAACCAATTAAACTGAAAATAAATAATAACAATGACATTTTTGATAAGTTGCAGTAACGAATGTGTATTTTTATTTTTAAAAAATAAAAAATTGTAACATAATTTCAAAGAGAAATCGATAAATTTCAGAATCCGTAATCCGTAATCCATTATTCCAAAAGATCCAATCCGTAATCCACTATTCCAAGAGATTGGCTTTACTATTTTGTCCGCATTCGAGTCAGTTTATAAAAGCGAGCAAGTATTTTCGCACCAAGTATGAAATTTATTTTAAGTACGAACAGAAACAGCTAAACTAACGAAAATTCAGATGCTTACTTGCATTTGTCGTAAAATTCGTCTTCATAAGTTCAGCATTCAGGGAAGTCACTGATATCGAAGACAAAAAATAAAGTTCATTCAGTTATGTTTGTTTTTATGATAATTATATTTTTTAGTATTTATTTTTAAAGTGTATTGTTATTGTTTTCTCAAAATTTATTTCATAATTCACTAAAATAACTGTTTTAAAATGAAAATACCACGTCTCTTAATATACACATTTTGGTTGATTTTGAACCGCAGTCAAAATAAGGTTGGCGACCGCCTGGTTTAATGACAGAGAGCGGGTTCGGGACCAGTCTCTCCATTTTCTGCTCCACCAAGTTTTTATTTTTGTCTACGGGATGCGGTGCGAATGCACCTTAACTTCTTTCATCACAGAGAAACATTCTAAGGACATTTTAATTTACTATTCAAAACGTTTTAGTTGTATGCTAGTGGCAAAAAGTTCCAAGTTTCAAAGATGAATGCCAGTTTACATTCAGCTTCCATTAAAAAATGGAAGTAACAGGCTATATTTTTATTTTTCTATGAAAATATTTTCCATAATGGTAATAAAAAATTCATAGAAAAATTTGGAAAAATTGAAAATTTTTCTATGAATTTTTTTGGCTCTTCTGGCATGTTTATTGACAAAGTTTATGCGAACTGTTAACACACAAAATTATTAACTCAGTATTTTAAAATACTGGATCAAAATGTTTAATTCTATCAATCTTTGCTTTGAATCTGCGGATGGCAACTATTTGTAAAGCAATTTAAAATGGAATTCGAAGTTTTAAAATTTTATTTTGGAAAACAAGCAAGTTATTATTTTTACGTTGGTAACAATGTATAGCTGTTACTGTTTTTGCTCTGTGCTTAGAAGTAAAGAAGTGTTTCAGAATCATTTGAGTATTTTAAAAGAGTTAGTTTTCTTTAGTTTACTTTTTTACTTCTCTTTGGAATTCGTACATAAACGTGTAACTTTTACAGTGTAATATTTTCTAGCTATTGTTTTAAAAAATGAATATTGTAGTTTTAGCTACAATGGAGATATACAAGAAATGTCAAATTTCATTTTTTGTATTATGACCGCCTTTCTATCTGTAAAGAAACTTTAAATTTTACTTGAAATTTGACTGGCTTTTTTTTACCTAGGATTAAAAGTATTTCAACCATTGCACTTACTTGTATGCTTCTCCACACTAATTATTAATGCTGATGTTAATTATCATTGACACAGTAATCTACAAGTAAATTAGCTTCAGAATTTAAATATAAACTGTTCGAAAATGTGCAAATCCAGAATTTGTAATCCGAAGACTCAAATGCATTGAAGTCCTTAAAAACTAAAAATGATTTCATTTTTTAAAAATTATTTGCTTTCTACACTCATGTCCATAAATTAAGGATAATTCGGAGTCACGCGGAAACCGAACTCTAAAATAAATATATCACCTGTAAAATCACTACACACATCTTCAATAATCATATGCAAATTTCAGGAAGTAACCAGATGACACCGATGGTACGTCACAATGACGAGAGTGTAAGATAGTAAATATATAAGGAATACAGGCAAAGAAGTAAAATTGTTCGCAGGCGCTTTATAAGCATTTCAGTGCAATAACCGAATAGTTATGACACAAAGGACGCATTTGGATGATTTTTTACGTGGTAGAATTATCGGCCGTCTGGAATGTGGGCGTACCCAACTGGAAGTATCAGACGAACTTGGAATTGCCCAGAGTGTCATCTCCAGGCTTTGGCAACAATTCCAAGACGATGGTAATGTGAGTAGACGTTACAGCACAGGTCGCCCCAGAGTTACAACGCCGAATGAGGACCGGTATTTGGCAGTTACTGCCAAAAGAAACAGGCGGAGCACAGCCTCAGACCTGTCTCGTCAGCTCTCTTCAGCCACTGGTACGACAATTTCAAGGCAGACCGTGTACAGACGCTTAGGGCAGATTGGTCTATATGCTCGTAGACCTGTCAGATGCGTTCCACTTACTGCAACTCACTGTCGCCTGCGGTTAGCCTGGAGTAGAGAGCATGCATTGTGGACACTGCAACAGTGGGCTTGTGTGATGTTTTCCGACGAGTCCAGGTTTAGCTTGCAGTCTGATTCTCGCCGGACTTTCATATGGAGAGCTCCAGGTACCCGTTACCACCAAGAAAACATCATTGAACGACACCGTTACGGTGGTGCAGGAGTGCTCGTTTGGGGTGGAATTATTCTGGGTTCCAGAACTGACCTGCATGTTCAAATTGGAACCATGACAAGCCAAATCTATCGGGACGTCATTCTGGAACAACATGTATGTTTGTTTCGGGGCGCCATGGGCGCACAATTTGTGTTTATGGATGACAACGCCCGTCCTCACCGTGCAAACATCGTAAGCGAATGCCTTCAATCGGAGGATATCACCCGTGTGGACTGGCCAGCATTCTCACCGAACTTGAATCCAGTAGATCACGTGTGGGACATGCTTGGCCGACGAGTTACAGCCCGTCAATCGCCTCCTACATGTCTACCGGAACTTTGGAGAGCATTGCTTTTTGAGTGGTGTAATATCTCCCAAGATCAGATCGATAATTTGATACTCAGCATGCCTAGGCGTTGTACGGACCGTATTGCATCGTCTGGGAGACATACAATGTATTCACAATCATACCAACCATGTAACATTTGTTTTTTGTAAACAGGTTTTTTTTGTAATTTGCTCCAGGGAGAAAAAATCGCTAATTTTTTTAATAATATCAAATATATAGCATCTTTTTTTGCTGTTTACGTTTTGTTTACTAAATAAGCTTTACAAATAAGTCAAATTTGTTTTGCTTCTAACTCTTCCTTTGCCTGATTTTTCATTATCCTTAATTTATGGACATGAGTGTATTTTATATGCCGTCTTTTGTAATACTAATAGTTGAAAAACATTTTGTGTGTATATGCAATATAAAACTTGGATGAAACAGTTATCCTTATAATATGCAGCTTAATTGTCTGTTTTGTCTTAATTGTCGCCGATAGTTTATTGGTTGCTTGCGTAAACGTACTAGCCAATGGGGGGGAAGTTGCTACGACATTCAAATAGTAAAATAAATTTTATCGCAATAATTATCAATGCTTTAATTAAATTATCATGGTATTTAAATATTTTTAACTCATACAATCGGTACTTATTATGAATTTAAATATATTATTTACATATGAATTACATAGAATCTTGCAAACGTTGAGAAATTAAAGGAGACGAAACCAACTAACGAGTTGTGCGTAGTACATCTCATCCCAAACTCCTATGCTAAATATCCTTTCGAGTAAAGAGTTTAAAATTTTGCCCGACTTTATTCCGACATTGCATTTTAAACTGAATTTTCAGCTGAACGCAAATTGAGCGTGTCAGGGGGAACGCGAATATTTATTTGCATTAGCAATCATCTGTTTTTGAAATGGTTTACAACTGAACGCAAATTGTGCGTGTCAGGGGGAAGGTGAACGTTTGTTTCCATTAGCAATCATCTGGTTTTGAAACAATTTAAGGCTGAACGCAAATTGAGCGTGTCAGAGGGAAGGTGGATATTTGCTTGCATTAGCAATCATCTGTTTGACATAAAAACTACGTCTTAACGTAATTTCTTTTAAGAATGTCTCCTATAAAATACAGCACTGAAGAGGAGAGAAAAGGCGCTAAAGCTGCACAAAAAACGGCTTTCTTGACAAAAAGAAACCACTGAGGAGAGAAAGAAATGTACCGCTAGTGGTTTCCTTCATTGCACTCTACTTTAAGCAATTAAGCAAGTAGAAAGGGGAAACCCCATGGGGCAGTAAGCAAAGGGGCGTCCTCGCCGCCTGCCCTGGGTAATTCAGTTTGAATTAGTGGACACCTTTGCACAAATCATTTTAATTAGAATTCATAATATCTACAACAGCGGTCATTTGATATGACCGCCGGGTTTTCTAGTCTAATATATCTGTATTACAATTTACCACAACTAACCCAGATTTACTCTGGTATTCCTTAACAATTTAAAACTTAAAAAGTGTTCTCCGATCAGGTTTATTTTAAAAAAAACTGCGTTGTGAAATGAGAGGGCAATTTTGGAGTCAATATTAGTTTCCTTTTAAATTCTCCATTTTTAAGGTATGCACATAATTTCGAGACAACGTGGCAACTTTGCTTTTTGTTTATTGCCATTTTCAAACGATCACAAGAATTCTCTCTCAGTTACGCTGCCGCTTTATCGGGGAGGAAAAAAAAGAAAAAGCAAAATTTAACTATATAATTACATGACCTATATAACTATATATAGTTGTAATACAGATATATAATAACTATATATAGTTAACTCATATAACTATATATAGTTATATATGTCTGTATAACTGTTATATAAACATTTTTATTATAGAAAAATGAAAAATGTCCTGGTACAAATGGAATGCATATTTGTGCTAATTTTAAGCTAAAAATGTTTCTCTAATTTTTTCTGAGCTAAAACTGATTTAAACTCTTAATTTTTTCTGAGCAACGCTATGGATAGAACTAAAGACAGTATTACGTACGAGACGGGTGATAATGATGTTAATGATCAAATAAAGAATGGTGACCCGCCTTTTTGCTTCCTTGTATGGCGTAAAAAGGAAGTACTGTAATCGCGAAAAATTTCGAGTATCATATTTCAACGAAAATACCTATTTTGACCTCTACCGAATTCAATTTAATGATGTTTTTAAGAGACATCCGTGCGTAAGGACCGAACAAAGGACTTCTTTTCCCCAAAAAAAAATTATAAAACTGATTTAACATGGATTCTGAAGAGATTTTTTCGTGGCGTCTGTGCGAACGTACGTACGTATATATCTCGCATAACTCAAAAAAAGTAGCCTTAGAACGTTGAAATTTTATATATGGGACTGCTATAACATGTAGATGTGCACTTCCAATTCTGGTTTCAATCGGCCGCACCAAAAGTATATAAATATATGTATGTATATATATATCCACTCTGTTACTCGGCTCACTGAGCTCAGTTTTTTATTCATATATATCGGTAAATTGTACATTTTCTGCTTTAAAAATGATTGAATCATGTTCTTATCTTCCAGTTAAGGTTCTTATGCCTTTAGTAAACCTGCATGCAAGATTTGTAGAATTATCAACTATTTAAAAGTTATTTAAGTGCGGCTAAGTCTAATTATTTTTCTCATGGCGGCCATATTTGTTTACATTTGAAACTTAGGAGAATAGTGGAATTTTTTGAAAAGAGAAACTAAACTTCGCAACAGCAAAGATAACGCCTTCTCTTATTATTGCGCATTAAACCATGCTTAATCCATTCTGGAATTTATTCGAGGAAATAAGTGTTTAAGATTTACTTCGTAATTTTTAATGTAGGTATTTTGAGTTTTTAATGTATTTTTGCCTTGTCGCGAAGTGAAAACTGAATTATCTGAATGAGAATTACTGAATCGTCTGTGAAAAACTGTTTCTTTTTTTTGTTGTTGTTTGTTTAATTTCTTTTCTACATCGTTTTAGATTTATTATAGTCTTTGAATAGAACATTTGGCAACGATTAGATGATTCTTCAGATGATATACATAATTTTCGTGCATTCTGAATTATAAAATGAATGAGATGTAGCACTGTTAAGTGAACCTAGCGTTAAATGAGTGTCGCTAGGGTAAACACATATAGTGAATTTTAAAAAGTGCATTTATTCTATTGTGATTTATGCGCTATCGAAGAAGTAGATTTAATTCAATGCAATGAAGTTTAAATGAAATACAAAATGTGTGTATAATTTAATATTCCGTACAAGGAAGTCATGTGGTGTATACATCGGATTTTTTTTTTACTTATTTTTAATAGAAATAGGCCTCCAAGAATAATAGAACAGAATTGGTGTCAGAGCACCGTCTCTAAAATCACTTTATGTACAGGATGCTATATAAGTTTGAACACTTTTTAAAAATTTGTATAAAATCAACAAATTGGATAAGTCCACTTGGAGATGGTGCTGATCAGCCTGTTTAAGCCCTGCCAGTGATTCTAATTTTGTTCGCAAGTCCGGATGAAAGGAGCTGACTTTAGAGCAAAGGACAACGAAAGTACAGTCTAAGGAGTAAAGCCAGCTTTCCGACTAAAACAGTCTGTTTTGATTGTTCTACTATTAAGCTGAAGGGGACAGTGCATGTAAACTGTTCTTTTGATTTTCGTTTAGAAACAGAGTTGCCCTTTTCTTGGTTCTCGAAATACTACACTGCTGCAAACATTCTCTTGTACACACTTGAAAACTGATGCATGGCAATAAAATCTTACACATATCCAAAGAAAATAATACTGTACAATATACAATACAATTCATAACATAGGCACTTAAAAATATTGTGCAGTATCAAAGTACTGGTGCACCAGTACTAGTGAATACACATAACGGTATGATACAATTATAACATTAGCATATTATAATAGACTATTATATTCCAGTACTAATGCACTTTACAAATGTGTTGTACATATATTAATTTATATTGTTATGCAGAATTTACACTGGAGATAGAAGTTCAAACAGTACTAGAAAAGATGTTTAGTGTGCTGATATACCGCTATCTTGAGAAAATATGCATATTATGCATTTTAAGTTTGAGGCATTTCTTTCTACTGCCCTTAGCTATAGTAGGATGCCGTCTAGTTATTTAGTGGTTTGGCACTTCCAAGAGCTGTTTCAGCGCATTTTTGGATATGTCTGAACGCGCATGTGCTGCAGCAGATGTTATTTGCCTATACATGTTCTTCAGCTGATGGAATGTGGAGATGATAAACACTTGTTTCTGGACAGTCAAACGTTTCTCTCCACGCATATTCTAGAGGTTCGTGGTTAGAGTTTCGGCAAGGGCACTGCACATTTTTTATGATTCCTGCTTAAAAAATAATGTCTCTACAGTGGCGCCCGAGCTAAAAAAGGTGGTGGATGATGATTCTCCACCAGTGGGATTTGGCGGTTGGGTCCCCTAATCCCCAGTCGCCCTTTGAAAGGGAGAGTATATAAGCTATTTCTCTCACTCTCTTCGCACGCCTTTGTGGTGTAGTGGTCAAGCACGCTCGACGCGTATTCGAGAGGTCTGTGGTTCGAGTCCCGGCGAAGGCATTGCACATTTTTCATCTTTCCTGCTTCGAAATAGCGTAATGTCTCCACAGGACGAAGGCAGTCTGCATCTATGTTTCATAATAATGTCCCAAGGCAAGACCTCTGTGGGCAGGTTCTGTTGATGGAGGTGACATAGACTCTTTCGTCTGTTATGGCTTGGCTATACCTGTTGTTTAAGTAGTTCTTCAGTAAAATTTAAAGAGTTTTGGGGCAGGTCATGTTTTGTAGTCTACTTAAAATGTCAGGACACCACTACGAATCAAAGACGCTTTGTATATGTATTGAAATAATGAATTTGTGATACTATGACGTTTGTTATTTATAATTACTGAGTGCAGATTCTCAAAGGCATTGTTCACTAACAGGCCAACTATGAAGCCAGTTCAGCAAACGTATTGAGTTTATAAAGAACATAAGTCTATAGGGTACCACCCTTTCGATTACCTTGCCTGTAGCGGGAAGGAGACAGACGGGACGATATGAAGGATTGCAGGAAGATGTTGACAAAAACAAAGTTCAGCTAATTATCATCTTTATTTCTAGGCACATTAGAATTATTCTTGTTTACTTATACCTTTTGATCGTAAACAATTAGAATAATTTCATATACACTGGTTTTTAAAGGTATAACGTAGGTATTTTAGCAAAGCAGAGCAGAAGTTAGGGAAAGGAAGAGGATGTAATTACTTGCGAGCGGTATTTATGCTAAGTATATGAAGAAAGTTCTCTAAGTTATGATTGGTTTAGTTATAGTTACATTTTTCAAGCAGCATTATGTAACAGGGAAAGTTCTCGAATTTGGGAGAACAGTTGAATTTAGGGGGAGAGAACACCAAATCTAGAACAGCTAATTTTGAGATCACCAATTGTTCTTAAAACAGCCATCGTATTATGTTATACCTTACATATATATTGTTACGAATTTTGTATTTATATAGCTAATTTTAGTAGAATTGTAATTAAAATTGTTTTATTTTCCCGCGCAACGCAGCGTATGACGAATTGGAAGAGAAAGATACGCCAGAAAAGTAAAAGTACAAGATCTAGTGCATTTAGCGTTTAATAATCTCGTAACTGCTTTCGGTATCCAGAAAAATCGAGAAAATACCTGATCGTTCTCGGCCATGATTAAAAAGCTTATAAAAGCCGGATTAAAACATCTCAGCTCACTTGTTGTTGTTGTTGTTAAGTGAACTGCAATTGTTTACTTAGTGCTGTTATTTACGGCAGCGAATTCGCTGAGATCGGGTTGAGATCGGATTCGCTGAGATCTGTATTTTGAATTGAGTTGTATTGAACGTTTCAGTAGTTTTAAATATAACTACCGTGAGATATTGTACGAATATTTCTGAGGAAATCTCAGCATTTTGTTTTATTACTTGGGATAAGAATAAATTTTATTAACTTTTTATCGATTTCTGTATTCAATCCATTACGAACCCGCACGCACGCAACAATATACTATTATATGCATGTCTAAGACCAGTATCTGTGAAGCAAAAGTCATAGCCACCTTTATAGAATATACCGTTTACTAATTTAATAAGGATGTAAGTATATTTAAGCAGCTTCCTGTATTTAAGGTGTTAATGCTCAGTTACTTAAGGTTTTTTTGTAATTTAACATTTTGTAACATTTTCTTCCCTTCTAAGGCGACCATAGGTACACCTGTTTCGTCTACTGCCAACAACATGCCGTCAAACGAAAGAAGTACCCTGAAACTGAAAGAACGAATTTTGATCCTCGGGCATTCTCATCAAAGAATGATCTCAACGATCCAGTCGCAGCCACTTACTTTAATCTTACGGCCGCTGATGGAAGTAGTGCAGGCTTGTAAATTCGACCTTTTTATGTAGATGATTCTGATAAAATGAACAGAGCCTTTGATTTCTATGGCCTGTCATCAACTAAATAAAAAAACCTTGGTTTGTATGAAAATAAAAAGAGACTTCTGCTTTGTTATTTTTTTTTAATGGCTCTTGTTGGTTTTGCCTTTTTTTTAAGCTATTGTCATAGAAGGAGTATTTTTACACTTTACACCGATGCTGTAAGAACTTTAATTTTTGTTGATAAATCTGATAATCTTACATTATTGCTTTACGGTTTGTTCCTCATCCACTCTTCGAGAAAAAAATGGTCAAGAATTATAATTTTTTTAATTGAAGATATTTAAAATTTTAATCACTTGATTTGAAAATTCGCTTAAAAGTTTTGTTTTTTGTGAAGAAAATGTTTAGTAATTTAGTAGTCTTTTCAAAAAGCATGTACCCAGAGCAGCATGTTGACGTATATTTTAAAAGTATAAATTCTAAAATCACCCCAATCACATTACGTCATGAATAAATGTGTCAGTTACAACTGGCTGGATGTCACTCATTTATGACGTCAAACATTTAATATGACTAATGCGATAAAACCAGATGGCATTCTTGATGAAAACTCACGCAGAATCTGTTGCGATAGCAAATAACTTAATGCTGTTTTTAATTATTTTTAGCACAGTGTGGCATTAGCTCAGATGCTGTAGAGATGTATGTGCGTCTAAATACACGGGGGGGGGGGAAACGCCGGTTTGTCGTAATATAAAATCTGAAGGTTTTTCTCCCTCCTTTCTGCATGCCTTCGTGGTGTAACGGTAGCACACTCGGCGCGTATGCGAGAGTTTCAGGTTCGGATCCTGGCGAGGGCATTGCTCATTTTTCATGGTTCCTGCTTTAAAAATACCTAATTTCTCTACAGTGGCGCCCGAACTAAAAGGTGGTGAATGATGATTCTTCACCATCGGGCTTTTGGCGATTGGGTCTTCTATCCCCAGTCGCCTTTTTAAAGGGGGATTATGTAAGGTATTTTCCCCCTCCTTCCAGCATGCGTTCGTGGTGTAACGGTAGCACATTCGGCGCAAATTTGAGTGGTCCAGGTTCGAGTCCTGGGGAGGGCACTGCACATTTTTCATGTCTCCAGCTTCAAAAATAACCAAATGTCTCTACAAGCTTTCAGATTTTTTTTTAGTTTTTAAAATTTTTACTAATTATTACTCATTTAGATCCCTGGGTCCACAGCTTAAACAATGCAAAATATTTTGTTTACAAAGAATATGGCATCATACGAAAGAAAGAAAATAAACTCTGCATGTAAAATGACTTCGCATTAGTTCCGCATTTTAATGCACAATAAGAAGTTACATAAATCACAATGTATGACACTGCATTATTTTCTAACATGTCATGCGATTTCATTACTCTTCCAAAAACTGCTGAGACAATAAATAATGATGTTGTACTTTTATATACTTCATTTAAGTTCTTGCAACGAGAGAGATCTTAATTTAGAAAACGTTCGTCAGAGAGTTCAAAAGAGTGACATTTTATTAAAATACAATAACAAAAATTCTCCTTTTATCAAGCTTGAATATTTCGTATTTTCCGGTATGTACATTTTCATCTCATCTTTATAACCAAATATATAATCCCTAACTACGTTTGATACGCACAGAACATAGCATTTTTAAACTTAATGTTAATCTGCCAGCTTGATGCAATAGAAGAGAACTTAATAACATAGTAATAGTAAACAGTTTAATAACTGTGATGAAGAGAAATGTAGAAATTGATTTAAATTTTCATTTCTTTTGCTTTGCCAAACAAACATTTTTTTTCGTTAGTTATCATAAGTATTTATTCCTTAGTTAGTTGCTAATTAATTTAATTATTATAGTAAATAATAAGCAAAATAAAAACTTATACGTAATCCAGTTATTTACTCTTAGAAATAATTCGGTGCGTAATAAGTGTAGGGAGTTATAATACTGATAATGATAAGAAGAGGGCTATATAATACTGAGACGTATATTTTCAGTCCCTCAGTTTCTCCATGGCAACCTGTTGATATAATATTCAACTTGAAACAATATGATCGCTAAACAGAATATTGCTTAAAATAATTTTTCTCGTTTTATATCATCTTGACCATTAAAGCAGCAAAACATTTCACTTCTCAATATTCTTATCATTCTTTGCATAAAACTTCTTGATAATCTGAACTGCGATGAAATCTTTCCTAATGAAGAGGTACTAATTTTCTTTCATATAATTTTGTACTCTCGCTGCATATCTTTTGGTCATAAAATTAGAAGTGTTGCCAAATCAAGCAATACCTGCAATAAAAAACTTGCATTATATTCAAATGCTGCCATTGAGTAAAATATTTGGAAGAAATTAAGAAATTTAAACAAAAATTAAGCATCTATGACTTTAAAAACTAAACATATACATTTCAAGAAAATTTAATTTCAGAATTAGTGACATGACATAGTTGATTATTAATATTGTTATGGATTTCGTATTTATTTAGAATTGTAATTAAAATTGTTTTATTTTCCTGTGCAACGCAGACGAATTTAAAGAGAAAGCTAAGTCGGAAAAGTAAAAATACAAGAGAGCGTGCATTTAATATTTAATAAATAAATATCTCGTAATGAGATACATTCCGGTGACGTCAGAGATTACATGATGTAAGAACTGCTAATGTAAACAAACAAGCTTGTGCTGTGGTAGATGTGGTGAAAATTCGGATATTCGGCAACAGTATATTCCAACAAGCCATCAGAATATGAGATGGTATTGACAGTTTAAGAATAATACTTGCCTATATAAAGGCAACAACTTTAGATGGCCAAGCATTTCTAAAGAAACAGTGTAGAAAAAGTTACAATACATGTTGAGAGGATTGGGATACTCATTTCTATGTACATCATAAAACCAAAACACACATTGAACATTTATAATTTTATCAGTAAAATTTTAAACTTTCTACTTGATTTCATATAGTATAAATTAACTTTATTTTTTTAATTATTTCTAATACTTTTTTGAAATTTCATGAATCATTTGCAATAATAATTCTCTACACTGCAAAACGAAATGCATAAAATAATGTTCATGTATGTTGTTGTTCTACACTGAAAAGAAAAATATAATTACTATTATAATCTTAAGTCACAATTTTATCAGCCTGACAAGCACAAGATGGTTTTCAAAATGGTAGACTCAAATGTCTGGAACATTATAAATACAGTTGCCCTAAAACTATGTGACGATAGTGATATTAATATTATACACCGTTCAAAAATAATACATAATTTTGTACCCCTTGAAATTTAATTGTTTATAACTGACTCTTAATCTACAGATACCATAAACTTCATATTAACATGTATTTTTTATATTACAGTATAAATGTCAAAACGAAAATTGTATGGATTTGCACAACTGAGTTCGCTGTAATTCTAGCTGTGAAATTAATAATTTTTTGGTCATAGATATTTCTTTATTTTATAGTAAAACGCGATAAAATATACTGCATTTATGCGTATTGATTAAAACTTGATTATAACAGTCACATTATTAAAACACAACGTGATGAAATTAATAAAAATTTAGTGGTGTAGCATGTTCTATGGCACTGTAATTAATAAGAGAAAATTGGCTTGGTGTTAATGTTTTTGCAAATAAGCAGATCTTGCATGAATTCAACTATTTCAATAATTTAGAACAAGTATTCATGAACTACTCATAAATATTTACATTGTACAGTCTGCAAAACATTATTCAAGGTCTCAGGAATATTTTTCAACTATAGATATACACTTAACATTCCTAATAAAGTAAAAGATGAATATTGGTTAGTATTGTGCATAAAAGAAAATTTATGAATCTTACCTCATTTTCTGCAGAAATTTCTGCGGGCGTTTTATAATTAATTCTTCATTTCTGTCTTAACAAAGCTTGCTACAAGTACCTTACTATCTGGCATTACTTTAAAACAAATGTTATCAACTTTTTTTTCCTTGAACAAGAGAAGACCTTTTTTATTAACACCAAGAAAAAAGAAATAACTTCCAAGAGTACTTTTTAATTTTTCACAATAGCTGTAAATTTCTAAATTAGAAAAATCTATTAATTTTAGTGGTACATCGGTTATAGACTCCATCGTAGACTGCGGACGTGCGGAGATTGTTATTCTTAAACCACGTGACCACTTTTCCCCTCTTCTTCTCTTGCCGAATGTATCTCATTGTTATTGCCATCCAAACAAATCGAGATATTTATAGATTTTACCAGAATATTCTCGTGAATAATTAAAAAAATAGTGAATAATTATAAAAGCCGAAAAAAGGTACCTGTAAAGGTAGCTTCACGGCAACACTAAACTTATAATAAACATTGTGGAACAATCACCAATACACTGTCAAGCTATACTGTAAAGATAGCTTCACGGCAAAGCACTATCTCGATCGCTTTCCGTTCACAAAACTCTCGCGTAGCTTAGCACTCACAGTAAACAGCTATTCTCACAATTAATCACACACACTTTACAATCTAGCAATCTCTTCACAATCTTCGCAACAACTCGCAACTCACTGCTCTCAGAAACGCAAGGGTTTATATAGCTTTTCTTTAAGTTCCACACGTTTCGAGAAATATCTTGACAGAAAGTTATTCTAGAAGCTTCCCGATTGGACCATGGGATATCGCCGATTTGGTCGCCAAATGGGCGATAAAGTCGCCAATCTGGCAACCCTGCCATACACTATTTTATGGCAACCCTAGTGCTATGCCGGAAAGCTCACATACAGGCGCAACCGCCGAATTTTTCGTAACAATAAGAAGTTTAGGTAATAAACGTTATAATAAAAAGTTGACGTTTTACGTAATAAAGCAAAACGATAGTGACGAAATTTTAAGAGTACATTAGAAAATTATCACAATACCTGTTTTAGAGGAACATTTTCTGGTAGTATTTTTCTTGATAACTGTATTTTCTAGAGAATATTTCTATAGACTATAACACAATTTATTGTCATTAATCATTTTATTTCGAAAACAAAATTTATAAGCGCAATCTTTAAAATATTGCTAATATTATTTAGATTAAATATGAAGTTTCCTCATTTCATTAATTTTTTTTCTCGTGTTTACATACACTGGTGTGCAAAAATTAAGGACGAGACGGTTTTTTCAATATAACTTTGTACAAAAGCTTTCAAATCAACACATTTAATACCGTGAGATCCCCAATACGTAAGGACAGTAAGGACATGAGTAACGTAAGCAACACTTACTAAAAGAGAAATCAGAGGGATAAAAAGAAGCTTTATTCAAAAAGTAGCATGGAGCGCAATGCGACTGAAGGCCGAAACATCCCTGTGATGGGTGTCCATCAAGAAGCATCCGGTCTTTAATAGGGGATATGATCTCCCCTGACTGCTAGGCAGGTTTCACATCATTTGTGCATGCTGGATATGTGGTTGTTAATGAGCTGTTGAGACACTGCTGCGCGTTCCTCTTGTAGCACCAATCGCAATTTCGGAATCGTTACTGGTGATAAGTTACGTGCTGCCACGAGTCTCTCTAGTAAGTTCCGTACATGCTTGACGGGATTTAGATCCAGAGACCTTGCCGACCAATCCATGTGTTCAATATCTTCACTCTCCAACAGCTCTTCGACAGTAACTGTGCGATGAGGTGGAGCGTTGTCGTTTATGAAGAGGAACTGAGGACCTATAGCCCTTGTGAAAAAACGCATGTAAGGAAGAAGAATCTCGTTACAATAGCAGTCCCAGGTGACGAATCTCCTTGGGAGATTTGAAGGTCGGTCCGGCTACCAAGCATTATGTCTGCTCGAACGAGAACTCCACGACCTCCAAAACAGTCCCTTTTGATGATGTTGAAGGGGTTATTGCGTGTTCCCCGCTCTGTCCAGATGTGTATGTGTCTAGAATCGCAACTCAGACTAAATCTGCTCTCATCTGTAAAGAGTACTCGTCCCCATTCATTGTCTCTCCAATTCCGGTGTTCCCGGCACCACAGAGAACGCCTTCTCCGATGGGCAGGCGTTAGAGGTACACACCGTACAGGGTGTCGTGCAAACAGACCACCACCGTGCAGTCTTCTGGCCACGGTAAAACGCGATATCGGTCGTCCAGTCGCCTGTGTCGTGTGTCTAGCGATTTCTCCCGTTGTCTTATTGAGGGAAATAAGTTAAAAAAGAAATTTGCATATCGTGTTAGAGTGAAAAGGGATTTAAGAAAGCGTTTTAGAACTGAGTATCTAGGGCAAGTGAGAGAAGCATATAAGGTAAAAAGAGAAAGTATTTTAAATGAAGGAGAAATAGTTTTGTTAGGAAATGATCATACCAAAAGACTGAACTGGAATTTAGGGCGTATAGTTTAACTCTATCCAGGAAAGGACCATCGGGTTAAGGGGACGGTGGACTTTAAAATAGCTAAAAATCGACTAAAATGTTGAAATTTTTTTTACTCTCATAATATTCTATATACTTAACTGCATAGTATGCAAAAAACAAAATCGAAATATTCCAATTTTTAAAGAAGTTATAAGCATCTAAAATATGTAAACAGCATAAACTTTGCCCTTTAAATTTTGGAGAAAATGTAAACAAATGTATTTCAACAGCTATTTATCGATATTATAATTTATATATTTAGTTCTTTATAAATCTGGCAACACGGCGTTTTAACTGTAACTGCCATTTCACTGTTTACAGTTTGCAGAATTTTAACTTTCGAGTTAAAATTCTGCATTTAAGATTTTGCAGAAATTTAACTTTCGAGTCGTTTATTCTCCCATCAATAAAATTCCGAGTTCCATACTAATTCGCTTGATGAATGTTTTTTTCCCACTAACTTGCGTTTTTACATGCTGCATTGTATTATCTTCTGCTATTTCTTTTTCTTTAAAACTGAAAATTTTTTCCGAATTCTGTTTTCCGGAATTTCGTTTGCTTTATTTCCTTTTTCACTTCGTTGTTTACTCACAATTATACTGTCATCTTACGCGTCGTTCCTGCCTGGGCTTACTACATCCTGTGGCTCTGTTGAAGATGCAAGTGGAAGAGTTTACCAAAAAAATGCAGTGCATTCGTTATTATTATAATTTAGAAAATTTTAATAATTAGATAGAACTCTAGTGTAATTTCTGAAAAGTGAAGAAACTACAGATCAAAGACATGAAAGAGTTAGCAATGGAAGACTTATCTGAGTTTAAATAACGTCCCGATTATTGCAAGTATTACGGCAATAAACGCACTTCTGCAACTGAAAAAGAAGGGTCTATATCTAAGCCTTCGCAATTAGTCCTACAAATTTATGAATATTACACTGATTCTTATTTCCTTAACCACCTCCAATAATGGAAGACTTGATAACGAAAGTGATAACTTTTTTTTTCCAGAAACGAAATGTGCTCTTTTTATGTCTTTGTTTCAATGATTTAGGACTACTATTTAGTAAATTGCACAGAATAAAAACTTGATTGCACTCATCAGTAACAGAGAATCACTTGACTAGGCTATGTATGTTAAGCATCGAAAGTTTATTCAGGGAAAAAGAACAGAAACAAAAAAGGAAGTTCTTACCAGGTTTAATTCAGATAGAAGAAAAATTATTTGGATTATAATTTAAAGACTTTAAAAAATCTAAAGAACTTTAAAAAGCTCAGGACTTTTTTTTACTTTTATTCCCAGTATTTCAACAATCTACTTACACTCGTTGTTCCAGTTTATTATTTATTTTCTCATTTACTTGATAGCAGCAAAGCATGTGATGGCTATCTACCTAAAGAGGAGGATTTTCTAAGGAAACCTGGCTTATTTTCATGTTATAATACATCAGAAAAACCATGAAAACTTTCATGTAGCTAACCAATTAGCTATTAAAGCGAATGACCAGTGATCCAGCAGTTTTATCAACTCATCCACTGATACATCTCATCTCCTCTTTTGTGGTTTAAGATTGCTTGCATCCCCCTACTTCGGATGGGGACATGTTAGAATGTATATTTTCTCTTCGTAGAGAATTTCTGATTTTGTGTTGATTAGACGATTTTTGTGGCTGAGGAGAGAGGAATTGAAAGACTTTATTGAAATAAACAACATTGGCAATGGATGTTGCTTATTGTAAAGATGTTGCCAAAGTATTGCAACCAATCAGAGTCTTTGAGGACTGTTCCTAATACTTAAATTATACATGCAAAGGTGCAGACTGGATTACAATTACAAATGCAATTTAGTACAGAAACTGTGAAGTAAAAGTATCCCAACCTAAATTCCTATGCTATCGTTAAATGCAGAAATAACTATAACATTTAAACTTTTAATCAGTAAACTATTAAAATTTTTTAACGCAATTGTTAATTTTACTTTTCGCAACTCCAGCGCTTCGGAGAATACACGGTGATGCTTCAGATTATGGTAAGTTGGCGATTTTGGCGAAAATTTGGCGACCAACCCTGCTACAGCAACCTGCGAGTTTTTTTTTTTGACGCCATTTTGTTTTCACGAAATAAAGGCATTTTTTTTTTTAACTCAACATTTTTTCCAACAATCTGCTAGCCGAATTACGCTTATGCTAGAATTTTTATGGAGCAAAAGTGCTTAATCATGACGAAGATTAGGTGCGAAATTGTTTCTAAGTGCTTATTAGCTAAAATCACGATCGGAATTTTCCGGAAAGAAGTGGAACAAACGTGCACAGAAATTTATTTTTACAGGGCAAATTTATATATGAAACATGTAAATAATTTTCTCATAAATCAGAAAATTTTGCTCAAAAATGCAGGAAAATTTTGTGAATCTTTGAAGTCGGTAAAAAGGACATATATGAAATTACCTGATCACTAAAAAATATGTATACTATGCAAGCTTTTATATGTTCAGCTTGCATATACTCTTTCCAAGAATAAACATTTGCACGTATGAAATAAATAAAATATGCAAGAAATTACATTTATTTTCTTTTCCCTCTAAATTATCCATTATAAAAGTCACCTGCGAATTTATAAGGCAGACATTAAAAATGGTTGCAAATACTTAGTGTCAAATATTTAACTTCTTTCCATGAAGGTTTACTTGTACTGAAATGGATTGCTAAATGCTACAAACGCATAATGCACAAAATGACTATCATTTAATTAAAATATAAATAAATAAAAAAACACAAATTAAAATAAATTAGTTTAATTAGCTTAAAATCTTAGTTACTGCTAATGAAAATTTGCTAATAATAGTATATTAATTTATTTATTGCTTATATTTACAACAATGCATAAAAATAATCTCTTCAAATGATTAGAAATAGTAACTTACTTAATCTTCTTCAGAATCTTGAGTGTATGGCGGATAAACGTTTTTTATGGATTCAACAAAATCATTGAATGAGTTTTTCTGTGAATTTTTTCGCCATACATACTCTGCTAAATAAAAAGCAAAATTCTGCTTATCATAATGCTTAGGAATATCGCTTTTTATAGCACCCCATATGCCCTCAATCGTATTCGTATGTGCGCCTGTTTGAGGATCTTTGAAATGATACTTATGGTTAACAGCAAGATGTTGAAAACCTTCATCCTCCAAACAGCCATATGATTTCCAGCAATCAGATATTATTATTGTGCCAGGTAGAATATACTGCTTAATGAAACTTAATAAGCAGTCTTTACTTCTATCTAGCACAACCTTAAAAGAACACTTATTACTTCCTCTTTCAATTCCACCAAACACCCATTTTCCTTCCACTCTCCTACCTCTCTGATACTTGCGTTTGCCAAACTTACTTTCGTCAATTTCAACAATGACATCCATACCACCAAGCATACCCATATCATTCTCGCAAAATTCCACGCACACTTCTCTACAGAAACAGTTCCAATCGGCTACTGTACTACTGCTAATTCCTAAATCGGAAATCCAGCAGTCAACTGGCCGTCGATTAACCCAGTAGTAAGAAATTAATAAAATTTCACCCATATTCAAACGACTTTCAGCAAACCAGGTACCCTTCCTTACACTCCGTTTCACAAAATGTCCATTTTCACTAGATTTCTTGCACCGCCATTCAAACTTATCTGTAATATCCTTCGTTTCACACAATCTCATTTCATTCCCACATGTTGGACATGCATACTTATCTGCAATTAATCCTACACTCATACACCATTCAAGCAACTCTTTTGGATGATCATATAAATGCAATAAAAGTTTGGAATTTACTTTAGACAGGGCCATGGGATCCAAATATTAAGCAACACTGTTTCACACAAGATGGAATGAAGCTGAACATACAAAATGGTATGAAGTACTGCAGATATTTTTGCAAATTCCCCCCCCCTTTTTTGGATTAAAGAACTCTGATTCGTCCATAAATGTCACATGACATGTCGCATGATCTCTGATTTGTCTGTGACAAAATAATCTGAGATTGGAACTGTGTACTTCTCAGATTATTGCTAAAGTCCTAGCTAGTAACCCTTATCGCCTTACCAAAATGTCGCCAAAAGTCGCCAAACTACCTGTTACATTCCAAAGATTAGCCGAATACACTTTCACAAGGAAATGATATTTTAAAATAAAGTAAAATCTCTAGAAGTCACGACAGATATTCTGATACTTAAAATATTTACGTGCACTTTGAGTTCTAAAAGCACTTTTAAGTTAACAGAAAACGTAATTTCATATTTTTTTAAATATTCCTGTATTCATCTTTATAAAACTGTTATTTTCCCCCCAGATGCGAATGGCTAATACCGTAAAAATAAGTATCTTTACTATGGCAGTCAAAATCTTGCTCTTCACTGCCTTACTACGCTTAGCATCTAGTGACAGCTGTTACGAAAAACTGAAAGAAGTTGGAATCATTCCTACATTTGCTGAAAACGTGAACTCAACAGATTTAAAGGTAAATTTTTGCTTTAAATTCATTTAGGTTCACAAATTTTGCTTCAAAGTCAATTCAGTTGTGTTTATATATGAGCACAAATACATTGCAAAATTCGAAATGAAGTTATATATGCATATTTTTAGTAAGAAAACTTTAAGTTTACGTTAAAAATCATACATAATTTTTATTCATGATAAAAGAGCATACTTAATTATACAAAAATCAATTTCCGAAATTCGGACATATGTTTTGAGAACCTAACTACAAATTTTGTAATATAACCCAAGTTTACTTTTAATTTAAATACAAGAGAAAAATTGAATAATTACAGAAAAACTTTTAAGACTAATTACCCAATTCTGTTTGTTAGAAAATTGCTTCGTTTAATGATATTCAGATTTATCAAAACACAAAAACAATATAGTCATACTTTTACCATATTAAGGATTTTGAACGTAACTGCAAAGCTATCGTATTATCTGCTGAATCCAAAACTCTTTTAATTGTTATTTTAATACTAAAGATTTGAAAGGTATTATGGTATCATCTGCAATGGCTAAACACGTTGACAAAAGCGTCACCGAAACAACTATTTTGGTCCATTAGGTATTTGATACGTATATAACGGACCGTATCAAAAACAGTTATAAATAGATGGAAGTAACAGAAAAACAGTTACAAATATACGCATCAAAAACAGTTATAAACAGATGACTCTCAGCCTGTTGAGATAAGGTCAAGACAAAGATACTGTTACGAATTTTGTATTTAGTTAGATATTTTTAATAGAATTATAATTAAAATTGTTTTTCTTAGTGTAATGCAGCGCCTGACATATTTTAAGAGAAAGCTACGCTGAAAAAGTAAAAATACAGTAGCACGTACATTTAACATTGAATAAAAGTTTATCTCCGCAATTTATTTTTAATTGGAATAAATGTAATTGACTAGCCATAACCGTAATTCTACTCTTTCCAGAAATTGCTAGAATTGTCTCGCGCGGCAGATTTAAAATAAAAGCCGGAGAGAAACATCTCAGCTTTGTAGTTGTTTAAGAGAGCTATTGTTGTTTACTTAGCTGCTGCAATTTTTTGATCGGATTAGCTTTCTCTGCGCTTTGGATTCCGTGCTATTTAACGTTTTAGTAGTTGAAAATGTAGCTACTGTTTATATTGCGTGATATTGTGATATTGTAAATCTTTTAGGAATAATCCAGCGTTTTTTTTACATTTCTTGCGATTAGAGTAAAGTTTATTAACTTTTCATCGGACTGCTATTAATAGATAAATTTACATTAATTTTATGTTAGCATTTTTTTAATTGTCTTTAAAGTACCTATAACTTATTGATCTACTTTAAATATTATTTTAAGATATATTTTCCTAAGAGTTCCTCGAAAAAAACCTAAGGGTTCTGGTCAGCAGAGCCGGAGAAGGGAACAAAATGGATTACTTAGATAGAAATAAAACTTCGTTAAAAGCGAAACTAACTAGATTAGAAAATGTAGTGAAGGAATATGATGATAGTTCGAATAAGAATGAAATTCAAATAAAGTATAGATCCCTTCAAAGCATTCAAATGGATATTAGAAACTTAAGGAATAGATATTTTGAAAGCGTTGATGAAAAAGATGTCACAGCCATCGATGAAGAAATCGCTGAAATGGAAGAAAGAACAGAAGTTCTAGAGGTAAGAATTATGAAAATTCTATTGCACATTCTGATAATGAAAATGATTGTAATAAATTTGATTCTAAAGTACAAATACATTTACCAGAATTACCAATTCCTAAGTTTTCTGGTAAATATACCGAATGGAATAATTTTAAGCTTCAATTCGAAACCATTATAAGTGAATAACACTCAAGTGACAGAAGTTCAGAAACTCTACTATTTAAAGGTTGCATTAACTGATGAAGTAAAAAATCTTGAAACTGTTGATGATACTTTTAGTTCTGTATTTAAAGCTCTTCAAGATAGGTATGAAAATAAACGAACATTAGTTGAGACGCATATAAAGTCAATAATGGATTTACGTACTTTAACATTCGAATCGTCGAAAGGAATAAGGTATGTAATAGATAATGTTACTAAAAACGTTAGGGCTTTGAATGTTTTAAAAAAAGAGAAAAATAATTTATCCGACATTCTGTTATTAAATATCGTACTTCAGAAACTAGATTTTGAAACGCGCAAACAATTTGAACTAAGCATTAATGCTACGGAAGTTCCTACGTTTGATGAATTAATTTCGTTTTTAGAGAAAAGATGTCAGTTATTGGATAACATTAACCGTAGTACTAATAAAATGAAATATCCGTTAGAAAAAAATTCGAAATCAAAG
>KK121179.1:63312-77583 GCA_000611955.2 Stegodyphus mimosarum
TACCTGACTTGAAGAAACAGGAACGAAAAGAGATGTCTTATCAACAATAGGTCGCCTCTTTGATCCGTTAGGTTTAATTGGACCTGTTACGACAAAAGCTAAAATATTTCTACAAGAACTTTGGCTTCTAAAATTAAATTGGAATACGCCTCTTCCTAAAAATTACTTTGAAGCATGGAAAAAATTTCTCCATAGTCTAAAAATAGTCAACGATTATCGCATCCCTAGATTTGTTCTAACCAATGGATTACAGCAAATAGAAATTATAGGATTCTGTGATGCAAGTCAGAAGGCCTATGGTGCTGCAGTTTATGTGAAATGTATGTCATCTTCGAATGAATGTTCATCAAGACTTCTGTGCAGCAAGTTTCGCGTGTCACCTCTGAAGTCAATTACCATTCCTCGTTTGGAACTTTGTGGTGCAGTTCTGTTGGTAAAACTAATGAAAAGAATATTAGAGGCCATTCAGCTGCCTATAGTCAAGGTTTATTACTCCACTGATTCGTCAATAGTGTTAGCATGGATTAAGAAGGAACCTTATCAACTAAAGACATTTGTTGCTAATAGAGTATCTGTTATTCGAAGCATGACTGCTGTTCATGAGTGGTACCATGTTAGCACTCACAATAATCCAGCTGATTTGATATCACGTGGAGCTGAACCTAAAGATCTTCTTCATAATGATTTATGGTGGTATGGACCAACTTTCTTGACTCAGGAGAGGTTTTTGACTAATCCTTGTGAAGTAATTTCATCTGATATGGATGATGTGGAATACGCCAAAGAACTCAAACTTAAGGATAATGACTTAGTTAATCTAAATGTGAACTCTTAATTCCCTTGTTTTAGATCATATTCTTAACATTAGTAATAACTATCTTCGTAGTATTCGTGTATTAAGTTTTGTTTGTAGATTTATAGCCAATCGTAAGGGACAAAATTTAATAGGTTCTCTAACTGTTAAAGAATTGGATGACGCTCAGAAAATCCTGATCAGGTATGTACAGTTACAGCAATTTAGCAAGGATATTCTATCCATAAAAATAAGAATTGTGTTTCTTCCAAAAGTAAGTTAAGAAATTTATGTCCATTTTTAGATAATGATTCTCTTCTGAGAGTAGGAGGCAGACTTGCCAATAGTAATCTTAATTACAACCAAAAGTTTCCTTATGTAATGCCAAAAGATCATGTATTTACTAGAATTATTTTTCGAAATTACCATGTTAAATATTTACATCTTGGTGCTCAAGCACCATTGCATCAGGTTCGTAGTAAATTTTGGGTTATTAATGGTCGAGATATAGCTCGAAAAGTTGTACATGAATGTGTAACATGTTTTAAGGTTAAACCAATTGTATGCGAACAACTTATGGGAAATTTACTTGGTGAAAGAGTTAACCCAGGGTTTGTATTTAATACTTGTGGACTCGATTTTTCTGATCCATTCCTCATCAAGTATAAAAATCAGAGAGAGGGTAATTATACGTTGCTTTATTCATATGTTTAACTACTAAAGCAATACATTTAGAGGTAGTAACTGATTTAACCACATATTCATTACTTGCTACTATTAAAAGATTTATTGCTAGACGTGGAAAATGTAATACCATAATGTCAGATAACAGTACTAATATGGTTGGTGCAAAATCAGAACTGAAAAAATTGCATAGCTTAGTTCTTAAATCTAATTCTGATATGGCAGATTTCTTAACATCTGAAGGTATAAATTGGAAACTAATTCCACCTAGAGCACCAAATTTCGGTGGTTTATGGGAAGCAGGTATTAAGTCATTTGAATATCATCTTCAGCGTACAATCGGCAGTTATAAATTAACTTTAGAAGAATTTTGGACTGTTGTCACACAGATTGAAGGTATTCTCAATTCTCGTCCAATTTTACCTCTATGAACAGATGCGAATGGCTTTGAATCCTTAACGCCGGGTCATTTTTTAATTAGACGTTCCATTACTTCATATCCTGAACCAGATTTGTCTCATCTTACAGATAGTAGACTTTCTAAATGGCTTGTTATTACAAAGTTCATTCAAGTTATTTGGAAACGTTGGCAAACTGATTATTTAAATGATCTCCAACAACGCACCAAATGGTTTATTAATAAAGAAAATTTAAAGGCAGGTGTACTAGTTGTGTTAAAGGAAGATAATCTTCCACAATTTAAATGGTCTTTAGCTAGAATTCTAGAAGTTTTACCTGGTAAATATAATAGAACCAGAGTTGTTAAAGTGAAAACATCAAATGGTGTGTATATTCGATGTATTAGTAAAATTTGTTTATTACCTATCCAGGATAATAATTCTTAGTTTACATTATGTTTTTATTGAAAATTGTGATTTACATAAAAAATGGAACTGTTTAAGAATAAGTTCGATTGTAGCATAGTGAATGTTAATGTTCTTGAATGTTTGTATAATTTTATATTATGTTCATGATGAAAGATTATCTATTAGCTTTCATATTGTATTGTAGAATTAGTTATTCTTGGAATGTTAAATTGTATGTTTGTTTGTAATTTACATGTTGAAATTTGTAATTTCAACGGGCGGCGGCATGTTAAGTTAGAATACAGCGCCACCTATTGGATAAGGAGAAAACCACTCACTTGGCCATCTGGATTCGGCTAAGCAACATGCCAGAGCATGTATTAGATCTAAATAGTTAATTACTCTCTCAATAAATTAGTTAGTTCTTTTGCTATACAGTCCACTCATTAGTTTAAAGACAAAACAGGTTCCATGAGTTGACAAAATTTAAAGAGCGATATTTTCTAAAGAATCAGTAGGATTCATCATCTTATAGAATAAACATCTTATAGAATAAACATCTTATAGAAAGAACTCGGATCATCTATGTCTACTTGGACATCGTCTTTAACGAAAAGCAGCGCTATGTGATGACTATTCAGCGGCACAGAAAACGTTTGATAATAATGAAAAGGTAAGATGAAAATTCTTAAGGAGAAGTAAGTATACTTAGATTGTACAAGCAGGTACTTTGGAGATTAAGGAAGTGATGATTTTAATATTTTAGTAGTTTATGTAAGCTTTAAACATTACATAAAAAGCTTAAACTGTTAAAACATTTCAATCTCATAAAATAGTAAATCTGATTTCGTTCACCGTAAAACCCCATTCAAAGATGATAATTTACTACTTAACCCGTAAATGGCAGGATTTCTTTTTTTAAAAAAGAAGAAGAATGTCAAAAAAAGAAAAAAGGCAGGATTTCTTTAAAAAAAAGAAAAGGAAAAAAAAAGAAAGAAAGAAAAGGAAAAAAGAAAATCTGAAAGATTTCAGATTTTATATTATATTTTATGTTATTTTATAACGTTTCATGCGTTACCTTTATTTATTAAATATCATGCTCTTCGCTCTTAAACCACATAACATTCAATTCAACAGCAATATCACAAAATATTTAAGATGTTGTTCGGAGAACAGCCTTGACGCCAAGCAGGGAGAAACAGTTTATTGTGGTATGGCAGGCAATCGTTGTCTTCGATGAAGTACATCCTCTAGGCAGATAGCCGTAATACTTTTCCCTTGCTAAGGGATTATCTGTAGTATTACTTATTATCTGTAGTATTTATTATTAGTATTTATTATTGTAGTATAGTAATTAAAGGGAGAAACAGGTTATTGTGGTATGGCAGGCAATGGTTGTCATTCGATGACGTACTTCCTGTAGGTAGACAGCCGTAATACTTTTCCCTTGTTAAGGGATTATCTGTAGTATTACTTATTATCTGTAGTATTTATTATTAGTATTTATTGTTGTAGTATTTATTCTGTAGTATTTGATTATCTGTAGTATTTACTTCCGTTGGCATGATGAAATGTCGCCCATACCCTTAAAGAAGCCAAGTTGGGGCAACCAAGGCTGTTCTCCGAACAATATCCAATATTTAAAAACAGCAAAACAGTATATCTTTAGAATTTCCGTTACACAGTCTTGTGCGTTGGAGGTAAAAATATTTTTTCTCGTACAATGTTGCCGTTGTTCGCTTTGAAATCGTTGAATTTGTCAATGAAAAATTCGAAATTAAAATTTGGGCTTCCAAGTTCGATTGCAGAAGTACGTTATTCAAAATTTGATTTTTTCACAATGCGAGAAATATTCATGCAAATTCATTATTTAGTTTCTTTAAATATAATACATGGCGATAACGATAAGTGAAATGACGCAAAACGCCGTTTTGAGATTAACAGCACTTTGGGTCTAATACCCCTTTAGGCTTTAAATATTAGTTTAAGTAGCAATATAACTATTCGTTCAGATATTGTCGAAAGAAAGAATTTTTTATTCTTCGTTGCAGTATTCTTCATTTAAGGCAAAAAGGAATTTTTCTTCGAATTTTTTCCATGCTTTTCACCTGAAATAGCTTGACGAGAGAAAAATAAAATTAGGTTTAATTGCAAAAGCGTTGTAAATGCGCGTCACACAAATAAAAGTAACCTAAAATTTTAAGATTTCATGCAAATATTTCATACAGATAAAAAACGAATTAGGTTGAAGAAGTTTTAAGTCTCATGTAGCTGTTTAATACAGATTTTTTTTCTTTTTTTTAGATTATTTATCCACCAGATATACCAGTCGAATGCGGAAACAGAATTTCGATTGCGACTGTTGCTAAAACACCCACTCTAACTTACGATGTGAACGGGGCTTGTAAGTTGGCTACAGTTCTTTTATTTGGTTTTGGTAAGTTTGGTTTTGGTATTTTCATTTTCTTAATGTATTAGTTGACTGGAACTTTTCTTTTAAAGTGCCTTAGATGACAAGTAAATTGAATATCCTTATAGAAAGAAAGAATTAAAACAATATAAATGACCATTAAGAACTAGGAATAGGCTTTCAGTATTCTTACATTTTTGTTGAAAGTTGGCTCCTGATTAAATTACTTTTAATGCGTTTGTTTTGTTTCATAAATTCTACTCATTTTATCTGGTGTGCCACTAGTGTTGTTATACTTTACAAAAAAATGTTAAACTGAATTTCGCGAAAGCGAAGTTGTAACAGATATTTTAAATAAAAAATTTAACTTTTTCATATATGAATAAGCAACCAAGGAAGTAACCGAAAATATTAATAAATGTTAGAAAATGTTATCCAGTTCCACATTATTTATTGATTTGCTTGGATATATTCAGATCTAATGGTTAAAGGAGTTTCTCTTTCGATCTACTTTATCTAGTATTTTTACCCTTCTTGTTACTAACTTTCTGGATCTTAGTCTTGCTTAGTTTTGAAAATTACCAGTTTAATTAAACTGAGGATAATTTATATTTATATAAAATTTCTGTAATATGTATAGTTAGCATGGCTGGTCTTCGTTTGTTGTTGCATGGGATGCTTCAAATACGACCTTGATTTGATTAGGTAAATCGGAGCCTCCCCCTTAAATAAAATAAAATCCATTTATTTACTATTAATGGGTCTTTGGTTAAATATAAGTTTAGGATTCTGCCAATAAAAATGCTAATGACAGATTTTGAAATTTCAATTTAGGTCATATGTATTTTTGATTTACTCACCATTTTAGAACAGTCCTTCTCCTCTGTAAGACATCAAAGTCGTTTTAAATAAAATAGAACCCTTATATTTCGGTTGTAGGAAAAATGTCACCTGGAAAATAATCAACGGAAAGATAAGCACCGGAAAATTAGGAAACGGAAAATAGGCCACCATTCTTTTGCAATGGAAAAAATAAGGGATGTTTAGAAATATTGCGAAGATGGGAGATAAAAGTTTTATCATAACAACCATACCTATGGAATAGGGAAATCTTCTGACGATGATTGAAAGAAGATAAGCGAGCTGCTGGCCTGTCCGATGGTAAAAAAAGAGGGTTGACCAGCGGGTCATGGTTATTAGTGATTGTTTCCCTCGTACCCCATGTAGTTATAGCCTTAAGCTGTGGTTCGGGGGTGAAACATTGTCGCATAAAAGCAGTATTATAACAAACCGTTGTAGAAGAAATTTAGTCACAGTTTGCGATAAGAAAATTAAAACCTGCTATCGAAATGACCTTGCTCGGCTGCAGCTAGCTCAACGTCTTACCTTTAACACCTCCCTCAAGAGAGCCCACTATAACCCTGCCGGTTAAATTAGAATTTGGCAGGTAGCCCCAACTCCGATTGACGACATTATTTGGCGAGATTTTAGAGTTCCTTTTTTTCCGTTCCTTATTTTCCGGGTGACATTTTTTCCGTTCGTTATTTTTCGGGGACTTTCTTTCCATTTCCCTTTTTTCCGGGTGACATTTTTTTCGCACACCTATATTTCATCAATTCAAGCTCTGTTAAGCAATAAGATTAACAGCTGAAATGAGAATTTGATAAAGTAGCATACATAAAATTTTTTGAGTTATGTTTTATAAAATCCAAGAGCAAATTCATAGAACAGTACTTCTTTAATCCTCAGAAGAATACAAGACCATTATAAATACGTTTTGTCATAGAAATGTCACTTTTCTAATGAAGTTCGGATATTGTTCGGAGAACAGCCTTGACGCAAAAAAGGGAGAAACAGCTTATTGTGGTATGGCAGGCAATGGTTGTCATTCGATGACGTACTTCCTCTAGGGTGACAGCCGTAATGCTTTTCCCTTGCTAAGGGATTATCTGTAGTATTACTTATTATCTGTAATATTTATTATTAGTATTTATTATTGTAGTATTTACTTCCGTTGGCATGATGAAATGTCGCCGATACCCTTAAAGAAGCCAAGTTGGCGCAACCAAGGCTGTTCTCCGAACAATATCCTGAAGTTCATATAAGTAAATATGGAGTTAAAAATCAAACAGAAGCTTAAAATAAGCAATGTTTCCAAAATATGAGACGAATTCTTTCAAACTATATTTAAAACTATGCTTTGAAACCTGAAAAAGATGTTTTCCAATAGTTACTTATCCAAAAGTTTCTAACTACCTACTTGTTCATCAATGTGCATTTATTGAAAATCTTTTTTTCTAACACCATTTATTTTGTTCTAACTTATCAATAATGATTCTCTTACCTTCGATTAAGGAATAGCTACAGGATATACTTCATTTCAACGCCGATGTGTACTGAAATCATATTTCATTTCTGTAGGTCCAGTTCCTGTTATTGGCATGCCAGTCTTGCACTGGTTGGTTTATAATATTCCAACAGATGTATTGGCTAATGGTTTTAGTGGACAAGCTGGCGATGCAAGGGCTAAATACATTCAGCCCTTTGCACCAGATCGTAAGTAGACATTTCAGCTTTTCAGCTTTAAGTATATTGAATTTTGGTAACAAAATAGAAACTGTTCTATTTTTTATACCTAACCAAATATTGTACATAGAAAGTTCAGTATGCATGAATGTTATGGAAGCATGAGTAACATGAGTAAGAGGAACACATTTGCTCTTGACACAAAGTCAAAATTCAATACCTCCTTTTTAAAGCAGTCATCACGCTTAATCACCAAAATTGGCAAACTTAACAGCTCAGTTAGCAAGATGCACATTTCAGATGTCGCCACAGAATTAAGCAATGGGTGCTTTAACAAGAAAGTATCCAATATTCAGCCGCCAATTTACTTGTAATATCGAAGTGCATGATTACGTTACATAATCATACGAATAGTCTATGAAATATATTGGTCATCACTTACGAAGAACTTATAGCATTAGTTGAATCAAAAATATCTGGCAGAAATGTAGAGGGCCGAGAAAAGCAGATTTTATAGTGAAATGCGTGTTCTAAAATTAAAGTGACAGAAGACAACATTGAACTCGATATACTTTTGATTAACATGCTTATTATTTTAACGTGGTTGCTGTTATTATTAAGACTATTACTAGCAATGCTAACAAAATGATTACTGTTATCCATTTCCTTTAGAAAAATGCCAGTGCTCGGTCAGTTTCGGAAATTTCATTTTGATGATAGATTAAATATATTTTGTTTGTATAATGTGTTTGGTTTTGTTTTTTCGTTTTTTTCTGGCCTTTTTACTGTAAAGGTTTGGCTTAAAATCGGAATTTTGGTTTTTCATTGTTAAAGCGGCCACCGTGTTTAGTCGCCCAGTCTCTAATGTTATATTTCAGATTTCACCAAAAGCTCGTGTTGTGGCGGTCTTAATACGGAAGTACCCAAAATTTCTCTCTGCCACAGAAACATATAATGAGGGGGAAATATCCATACATCATGCATAAAATATAAGACAATTTACTTTATGCTAATTTGCTTGAAATTTAACAAAAAAAAGCAAAAGAACAGGAAAGCCAAATGAAACTACAGATATTTTATGCTGATGGGAAAAATTAATATAAAAATATTTGTTAAAACATCAAAAATACTTAAAACTGTAAAGTAAAAAAATCTTCATACACTTAAAAAAAGTTTCAATTTTCTCATTTGCAAACTGTTTTGTTACGAAAGCGAGAACTAGTTATGCAACTGACTGCTTACTTCAGCTTGATTTTACAAGTTGCTTGCGTGAGTGAGTACCAAATCAAGTCAAACACTATTTGATGTCAGAAATTCTGTTATAAAATTGCATATAAAATTTAAAACGAAGTTCGCAAAAAGTAGGTCTTTCTGGAAATATTTATTTTCAACAAAATAATGATCTCAAATACAAAATTTCAACTGGGAAGGAATGGTTGCTATACAATCTACCACATGTTTTGGAAACTCCTCAAGAATAATCAGAACATTAATACAACTGAATGTACTTGCAAATAAATAAAAAGAAATTTTGAAATTGCACGGTAATCAAATAAACATGACTTGGTATAAGAAGTATAAGAAAATGGAAAAGTATAAGAAAGTATGAAAAATAGCGTTTGACTATTTCTGATACTTTCTTACACTTATCTATTTGACTAACTACTATAAGAAATAGTGTTTATTAAGTATAGTATTTAGTATAAAAAATGGAAAATTAGCTTTTTATTTTATTACATGTCGATTTTTATTGTGTTAAGTACTGAAGAAATATTTTTCAGAGATGATTTCATTCTCTTAAATACGCATCAGTATATTTAAATTAAATATTCTTCATTAAATTTTAATTTTTACAATGCATACAAATGTATGAATAATTTTTCTTTTAGTGACACCATTTATCATTGTTTAATTTTCACAGCAAATTAGTTTTTTAATCCTAATAGTTTTTTAGAAAGATTTTTAAGAAGACACTTTTCAAGAAGATGTTTTTACTCCTAATACAAGCAATAAAAATTAAAGAACTTCTTAAAGTTATCCTTTGAAATATTTGTATATTGGGTACTTTTCCATTTCGCCAAGCAGACTTTAATTGGCGACAACACACAGTATAAACATAAAAAAAAACAAAATTAGCAAATGTTAGTTTCAATATTTTTTTACTTGAGGCATAAACATTTTAATGCCGATTAAATTTTTTTCAAATGGACCTTCGCTTTCCTTCTCCACATAAACTCTGCAAGGTAACCAACCCTTCAGATAATGACGTGCCGTTGCTATGTGTTTCTTATTTCGCCATTTAGCGCTACCCCATAGTCATCCTACTTTTTGTGTGTGCGTTCAGTTTCCGGATCGATAAAATTGTATTTGTTCGAAATGTTTGTTCTTGTTTTCACTTTGAAATGTTCAAAACTTTAGTGCAGTATTATTTCCGCGAATCCGAATATACTATAGTTCCTTTTTCTATATTTTCCTTAATTACTTCTAATATAATACTCATGGATCGGTTTGGCACTTTCACAAGGAAACATTCGTTTGTTTCATGGCAAGCTCCACTAAAGATCCACTGTTGTGGTAGAATCCGTCTCGCATCATTTTTGCGCTTCGTGAACATACAAGGTCCTCCTATTTTCCATTGTTGACGTTTAAGCAAAGAATCCACACACGCCTCGCATGTGTAACTATTGCAGTCCACACTGTTCAGGGGCTGATTTCCAAATGATTCATTTTCACAAAATTTAATTAGTAGCGAAGTTAATTCTTGGCTCCATCCATAAAAACAAAACATCACACCCTTCAAGAAACTCAATTTTGATGACTCGAACCACGTACCTTTCCAGATATTCTGACAGCTTGCATCGCCACTGAATTTTGTCTCATATATTGAAATACAATGATCACAAATAACATGCCTTTCGCTTGAAGGAATTTGTGAGATTCTTTCTCTGTTCTCGTCAAATCCTAAACTTTCACTGATTTTTTATCCATTTTTGACGCATTAGGGTAAAAACGTGACTGATAAAAAAGTGGCCGCGACTAGTTTTGAAAATGTGGCGGTAAAAGGTTACAAGACGGGATATGCTGTTTGGTGTCGGTTGTGTCATTGTTGGCGACTTTATCGCCTGCACCGGCGAAATGGAAAAATACCGTGTATTGTATTAATTACACTTTGAAGAATTTGCGACTGTGTGTGTGGTACATTTGTATTTATTTTCTTTTTAATAGTTGAGCAAAGATACACTTTCTTCGTATACTGTCAAAAACACCCTGTTGATGTAAATGGCCGCATACCTATATTGAAGAGGCTGGGAATCAATCCAAAACAGATTGCCCAAGAAAATGATCTTGGAAATCCAGTCGCAACAAATTACCTCACTTTAGTTCTCATTAATGGAAATCCACTGGAACCTAAGCCGTAGAAGAACAAAATTGTCAGCTGATAATCTGTATCAAAACATAGAAAAGGAGCTTCAGATTATCCAGTTTTGATATAAAATGCCTTCTCCACATAAACATAAATTTAATATGTAACACTTACTTTGTCATAAAGATATATTCATGAAAGGTCTAGTTCATACTTTAAATTTATTAATACAATTCTTCGCACTTTATTAATAAGGTCGTTCGCACTTTACGGAAAGAATTTTGATAATTTTTATTTATAAATAGGCTATTTCTTGCGACAATTTGCTTTTATTTGTTAGTTTTCATTCTCGTCTATAGCTTTGGCTTGAAATTTGCACGAAAGTAAACCTTTTTGTTAGCACTATCATGTATATTTTATCCCAACCTTTTGAGTCGTTTTCCGAAGTCCGTTCAGTTTTCGTGGATGCCGTATTCCTAAAGCCCGTTTTAAAAACCGAATGTACAAAAGTCAACAGGACAAGTGTCAAGTGATTTTACTGGTGTTTCGTTAAATGGAACACATTTTACTCCTGTTTCTTATTCTTCCTTTGCTAAATAGGCGGCAATTGACTTAAATATGGGACCAAAAGCTTTATACATGTTAACGCTTAAATTTATTGATGTCCTTTCCATATGAGACTGGGATCTCACTTTCAAAAATTGGTTTTAACATATTCTACTGTTAGTACAATGAACTAATTTCAGCATTACTCGAGATTTTTTTTTAAAATTTAATTTACCGTTGTAACAAAATCCTGTAACTATCACGAATTGCGTTGGGAAATTTTCCACACATTGCCAAAGCCATTTAGGAAGATTATTTTTTGTCAGTTGAGCAACAGAAAGCAGATCTTTTTTTTATTAACGCACTTAAGTATACCCATGCCTTATCGTATGTTACCACAAATTTTCAATTATCTACAGATAGCTGTTTTTAATATAACGCTAGCAGGGAAGTCCCAGATGAGCGGTCTCCGATCAAAGCAAAACTTATAAGTTCTATGTACATCTGAAAAAAAATTAAAAAAACATTTTCAATATTAAATGTTTTAGCTTTATTTTGGCTTGATTAACAATTTTTGGCCATACAAATTAGGGTTGTGCCAATGTTGTCGTGCAGATACTCTGTGACTAAAACTGATACTCTGTGTACTCTTGACCAAATCTGAATCTTTGATCATCACGACTAAAGAAAATTATATACGTCATCGGTTCCAAGTTAGGATTTAAAGTACTGCTATTAATGAGACCAACACCTCTTGCATGTATTGCAAAATCTCTGTTTAATGGAAGAACGTCATCTGCACTCTTGAAAATAACTGCAACTTCATTTTCTTTTTTATATATGGATAGCAGCAACAGTTTCAGCATCTTGCTTTCGTAGAATTCCTTCTTCAGATTTTTTTCAGCATGTTGTAGGCTCCTGCATATGGATTCACTTTCCTTAAAACTACATCCAATTGCGTCAGCAGTTCAGCATTCAGAGCAAGATTTCCAACTCATAACCTGCCTGAGGGCTTGATCCGAATCTAAAATATGCAGCTGGGAATACTGCTCTTGATTTGAGTGAGGTGAATGAAGGTGATTTACTCGATGACATACGGCACCATGAATTCTAAAACAATAGGGACCTGAACATGCAGGCTTTTCTATATTGGCACCGAAGGAAGCAAACCTAAGAAGACAAAATAAGTACGTATGTTAACTTGAGTAAACTGGTGGTTTCCATTCATTAAATTACGCCATTCTTCTGAATATCTTTCATCTTCTACAATTTTCTCATTGTGACAGCAGTGCACGTAACTTCCGCGTTCTTCTTTTCTGGAAAGAAGAGCCCATTGCAGAGATCGCAGCAAGCTTCCATTAAACCCACACGGTATTCCACACTGAATCGACACCGAACTGACACTGGGTTGCACAGCGTAAACTTCGAGTCCACATCTTCCTGCTTTGTGAAGAGTGCTACGTGAATATCGTGCTCTACTCATGCGAAAGCTGTCTTCTCGTATAGCCATTATTTCTTCAGATCGGACTTCTCTGTTATGAGAAGCGTCTTGCTCTCATCATTTAGTGACATCCTGCTCTAACCCTTCCACTCAAACTTTACGGCCATGCTGAGCCTTGTGTCCTTGGTCAACTTGCAGCTTCTTCTGTCTCTTCATGCATACGCTGTTGAATTTCCACTAGTCTGATGAGCCTCCCACTCGTTTCTGCTTAAGTTTCTTTGAGCACGCAAATTTCTTGGTTTTATGCAAGTCTGCTGAGCTCCCTAGTCATTTTTGCTTCAGTTTCTTAAGCACGCAACGTTTCTTGAATTTCTGTTTGTCTGCCGATCCTCCTGTTGGTTTCTTCAAAGGTTTCTTCAACGTGTAAATTTTCTTGTCGATTTGCTTACCTACTGAGTTTCCTAGCCGTTCTTCTTCCGTTTCTTGAGCACGGAAATTTTCTTATAGGTATGTTTGCCTGGTGAGTCTCCTAGTCGTTTCCTCTTCAGCTTCTTGAGCACGGAAATTTTTGTGTCTTTCCCTGCTCAGTCTCCTAGTGGTTTCTTCTTCATTTTCTGTAGCTCGCAGTAATTACTGCGAGCTACAGAAAATGAGTCTAACAGCTTATAATATGAAACAGAAAATGAAAAAGGAATGAAAATGAAGCCGTTAGGCAAAGAGCTGAATCTTTCTTTAAGTTTCAGCTCTTTGCCTAACGCTTCTTTTGCGTTTTGGCGTTTTAATAAATTTAAAAACAAACAGCACTGCATTAAAATAACAATTCAACTAAAATACATTATATACCTACAAAAGTTTAAACTGCACTCAAAAAGAAAATATGCTATAAAATAAATTAAATAAATTAAAATTTATACTTGTGAATAAAATTGTTAAAATGCACGGAAACCTGAAAATAAAATGAACTTTTAATTTAATGTACTGTACACAAAGTTGCTAGTTGTGGCTAAAGCAAGATTGATAAGTTCTACGTACAATTGAAAACAAAACGCATAAAAACATTTTAAAATGAATGAAATAAGTTCATTCTTCGCAAACAACAACCAAATCACAAATAAGTTTTTTGCTGCCAAACCGGGAATCAAAAGCTTTTCTGGTCACGTATGACGTCATAATTGAAGTTGAATATAATATAACAGCTTTTTCTTAATATCAATAAAAGAATCAACGTGGCACTAACACATCGCGTCAGTTACCGTAACCTGAAAAAAAAAAGTTGTCTTCCGTAGCTAGTTATTTAAAATGGTGTTGGCAATGCTATTTTACTTTATATAACAACTATTTAATGTTTTAGCAATACTATTTATTTAATTTAATAGAATCCACTAACATTACTTTATTATTTTTAATAATTTGATTTTATTTCAAAAAAATTTTAGCTTGTTCTTTGTCTGTTTAGTTATAATTTAATTTATATTTACTATATACGCATGTGTGTGTGGTTTATATGCAAAATAAGTGTAACTCATTAAAAGTACATATTTAGCCAAAACGTTAAGAATTCGAATGTGAAGTCAAAAAGTTAAATCTGATAAACAATGCAATTAATGCACCAACTTCAATAAAGGCCAATACAGAATAAAGTTAATAAAATTTTAAATTATCGATAATTAGAAAAATAAAAATAGTGAAATTTAAAAGATA